>CM059440.1:19121443-19159129 GCA_030390025.1 Squalus acanthias
GTGTTGGTCTCATTTTCTTTGAACACTTTCCTTTATTAATTATAAAAATATTGGAGATGGGGGGGAAAAAGGCTGTTTAACTGGGTGGGGTGGTTGGAGGTCATGTGATGAGCCCGCCAGGAGGACATCCAATCAGAGCTTGTAACACTAGGGCTTCAGAACCCACAACCTTCAGACTGGGAGGCACAAGTGCTACCACTGAGCCAAGGCAGTCAGCATGCAGTGACTAGATAACACGTTTGAATATTAAAAGCCTGTAGACTGCAGGAGGAGGTAAGGAACATTTGGAACAACAGGAGGCCATTCAGAGCCTCGAGCTTGCTCCGCCATGGCTGGTGTGTACCTCAACCCCATTTACCTGCTTTTGCTCCATATCCCTTGATACCCTTACCCAACAAAATCCTATCGCTCTCAGTCTTAAAAACCCCAATTGATTCCCAGCACCCATAGCCTTTTGAGGGGAGAGAGTTCCAGATTTCCACTACCTTAAAGGCTGAGGGCGGTGAGGAGTTCGACAGTTATTGCAGTCCGGGGTACAAATGGATTAGAGTAGGAGAGAGGGTGTGAATGAGTCTCGGGCCAGGATTCTCCTCTTTGCAGTGGTGTTCTGGTGGGGCCCACCTCTCCGACTCCTGGGCCAGGGGTCACGGTGGGCTCCTAGTCAGGTTCCCATTACCAAGAAGGAGCCTGCAATTGCCACTGAGGAACACCAGGTGGTGCTGCAGCACCTGACGACAGGCCGAGGGTCCTTAAAGGGGTAAACAAGCCCAGAAGAGAACATTGCTTTTAGGCCTCAGTTGAGGCTGAGGGAAGCTTCCTGCTTACGGTGTTGCCGACACAAAGTGACCAGAGTGAACCTTAGCCCCAGGTGACCAGAACTACTCACCAAAACCCCAGTTCACCAGCGAATTGCACGGGATTAAATGAATCTGTTTCCGTTTGTAATTCAATGCTCTCCAGCTGTATCCCAGGATTTGATTAAATCCTGATTAATACGAGCGTGACATTGCTGGGATAGGTTTATTGAGCGGCTGATCATCAGAATCAAATCTTTTTCCTTTGCTAAAGGATGCGTATCCCGCGTGCCCACATGTTTCACATTTCCTTCACCAATGTTCTGTACCTCACTTCCATCCTCTTTAAAATCCATCCCTCCCAGATCCTTGTGAAATCCATTAACTTCATAATCATCGCCTGCCCTCACTGCTTGGTGCCATCACTAAACTTTATAATTTCACTCGAAATTGTATCGTTATTGATTTAATAAAAAAACAGATTATCTGGTCATTTATCACATTGCTGTTTGTGGGATCTTGCTGTGCAAAAATTGGCTGCCACATTTCCCTCCATTACAACAGTGACTACACTTCTAAAAGTACTTCATTGACTGTGAAGCGCCTTGGGACATCCTGAGGTTGTGAAAGGCGCTATATAAATGCAAGTTCTTTCTTTCTCGATCCATGTTATTGTGACCATTGTGTGGGGCAGGAGGCCCAGAACAGGCCCCACTGATCACTGCCTGCCAGCACAGTTTTGTCTATTTCTCGCCACCTTCTGCCTTCTCCTCCCTGGCTGCTCTTCATTCATGTTGTTTCTCTAATATTTTTTACCGAACTTTAAGCTTCTTTAAGACCTCAGATGTAGAACCAAATAAATTACACCCACTGGACAGGCCTCATCATCCACTCGGCCAGTTATGTCTTCAAAGAATTCTGGTCACGTGTTTGTAGTAAACTCGACTGTCTAACACTCGCCCTTGACCCCTGCACATGATGCAGATTCTAGGGTCAGATTGACTGGATCTAGGATTCACCTACAGTCTTAACTCTTGAAGACTGATGCAAAGGTTTAATTTAGCACACCTGTCATTTGTTGGTCTCCCATGATATTCCCACCTAACGTCCCTCAGAGGGTCAATCTGCACTTAACACTCCAGTCACCTCACACACTCACCACTTTATTAGGGGTTGTTTGTCAATTATCTCTCCTCACCACCCCCCCACCCCCCGCCAAAATTCCTGACTCTCCCTGGGGTACGGGTTCCACAGACACTGACTCTCCCTGGGGTACGGGTTCCACAGACACTGACTCTCCCTGGGGTACGGGTTCCACAGACAGTGACTCTCCCTGGGGTACGGGTTCCACGGGCACTGACTCTCCCTGGGGTACGGGTTCCACGGGCACTGACTCTCCCTGGGGTACGGGTTCCACGGGCACTGACTCTCCCTGGGGTACAGGTTCCACGGGCACTGACTCTCCCTGGGGTACGGGTTCCACAGACACTGACTCTCCCTGGGGTACGAGTTCCACGGGCACTGACTCTCCCTGGGGTACGGGTTCCACGGGCACTGACTCTCCCTAGGGTACAGGTTCCACGGGCACCGACTCTCCCTGGGGTACGGGTCTCACGGGCACCGACTCTCCCTGGGGTACGGGTTCCACGGGCACTGACACTCCCTGGGGTACAGGTTCCATGCGCACCGACTCTCCCTCGGGTACGGGTTCCACGGGCACTGACTCTCCCCGGGGTACGGGTTCCACGGGCACTGACTCTCCCTGGGGTACAGGTTCCACGGGCACCGACTCTCCCTCGGGTACGGGTTCCACGGGCACTGACTCTCCCCGGGGTACAGGTTCCATGGGCACCGACTCTCCCTCGGGTACGGGTTCCACGGGCACCGACTCTCCCTGGGGTACGGGTTCCACGGGCACTGACTCTCCCTGGGGTACGGGTTCCACGGGCACTGACTCTCCCTGGGGTACAGGTTCCACGGGCACCGACTCTCCCTCGGGTACGGGTTCCACGGGCACTGTCTCTCCCCGGGGTACAGGTTCCATGGGTACCGACTCTCCCTCGGGTACGGGTTCCACGGGCACCGACTCTCCCTGGGGTACGGGTTCCACGGGCACCGACTCTCCCTGTGGTACGGGTTCCACGGGCACTGACTCTCCCTGGGGTACGGGTTCCACAGGCACTGACTCTCACTGGGGAATGGTTTCCATGGGGATGGACTCTCCCTGGGGTACGGGTTCCACGGGCACTGACTCTCCCTGGGGTGTGGGTTCCACAGATACCGACTCTCCCTGGGTTCGGGTTCCACGGGCACTGACTCTCCCTGGGGTACGGGTTCCACAGACACTGACTCTCACTGGGGTACAGTTCCACAGGCATTGACTCTCCCTGGGGTACGGGTTCCACGGGCACTGTCTCTCCCTGGGGTACGGGTTCCACGGGCACTGACTCTCACTGGGGTACAGTTCCACAGGCATTGACTCTCCCTGGGGTACGGGTTCCACGGGCACTGTCTCTCCCTGGGGTACGGGTTCCACGGGCACTGACTCTCCCTGGGGTACGGGTTCCACAGACACTGACTCTCCCTGGGGTACGGGTTCCACAGGCACTGACTCTCACTGGGGAATGGTTTCCATGGGGATGGACTCTCCCTGGGGTACGGGTTCCACGGGCACTGACTCTCCCTGGGGTGCGGGTTCCACAGACACTGACTCTCCCTGGGGTACGGGTTCCACGGGCACTGACTCTCCCTGGGGTGCGGGTTCCACGGGTACTGACTCTCCCTGGGGTGTGGGTTCCACGGGCACCGACTCTCCCTGGGGTGTGGGTTCCACGGGCACCGACTCTCCCTGGGGTGCGGGTTCCACGGGCACCGACTCTCCCTGGGGTACGGGTTCCACGGGCACCGGCTGCCTTCTGGTGCCTATGACCACCGCAGGTCGCACGGTTCCTGCCCACTGTGAGTAAATGCTGATGTTGGGGGGCGGGGGGGGGGGTGGGTTCTTGGCTGATTTTCCTGCTGCCCGCCACTCTTGCACCTGCCAAGGTACCACCAACCGTATCTGTAGACGTTGTCTAGACTTGGCATTGCCAATGGGGCACTGTCTCTACGGGCTGCGGGTCAGCAGGGTTGAGGAGCTGTGCTACATGCTGGATGGACACCTGCAGCACCAGCCTGGCCCAGCCAGTGACAGCAATAGTCAGCTCCATTCTCCATCCTGCTTCCACAACCATAGTCCCGTACAAGCTTACAGCACAGGAAGAGCCCATTGTGTCTGTGCCAGCTCCTTGTTCGACCAATCCTAAACTAATCCCACTGCCCACTCTCCCCCCATAGCTCTGTGTCTTCTTCTGCTTCAAGTATTTATCCAATCTTCCCTTGAAAGATGTGTTGGTCTCTTCCTCAAATATTCCCTGTGGTAAATCATCCCATGCTCCAACAACCTGCTTTGTAAAGACATTTCTCCTAACCTCTCTCCTCACTCTCTTAGAGGCAATTTTAACTTGATGAACCCTTGTCACTGACTCTCCAACCAGAGTTTTCCCTATTCACTCGATCAAAACCCTTCAGAATTTTAGAAAAACCTCTGTTAAATCTCCTCTTAGCCTTCTCCGCTTCAAACATGTTCCCAAACTGACCTATGGGGATGGTACACCGGAGGGGAACCATCTCTTGCAGCAGCCAGCAAGCAGGGGTCAGATGCTGGCCGGTTCTGTCTCTGACTCGCAGCTGACGCCTACACATTGGGTTTCAGTTCCCTTCATTCATGCCTACCCCTCTCCTGCTTCAGTCTCGGCAAAGGCCTCCGTTAGGCTGAGATGTCTTCCAAAGACTGTAAGAATTTATGTCCCCCTATTCTGCCACTTCCCTTTAATTGCCCGCTTCCCTTTAAATTTCACTGACACACAATTAGTGTGGTCCCTGCACCTATCCAAATCTACACATGGAGCTGGCACAGACTTGATGGGTCGAATGGCCTCCTTCTGTGCTGTACTATTCTATGAATCTATGTAAATAGACTGACTATAAAAGTTGAATTCAATTACATTACCATTCTGATGGGATTTGAACCAGTTCTTACCGACTTAGAATTGAATTGGGCCAATCCATGAAATAACCCCATTCTATCTCTATATTTTCAGCTTCTCTGTAATTATATTACTTGTAAATAAACTGTATACTAATTTTAGCCTGAATGCAATGGTCTAACAGCGAAGTATTTACCACCTTTCAGAGTGAGAGGAGAATGTGGTGGACACCCCATGTGATCCCCACTACACTCTATCATAATGAAAGGGTAATTGGTGGTATATTGCCACACTAACACACTCACTGCACACATGAGAGTGTAAGTTTTAGATTTTAGGAGACACAGGTCCGTCTATGAAAGTTGTACTTTGCAGTGAACACAATAAAGAGATGTCTTCCAATGTGATAATGACCAATGTGATAATGACCAGATAATCTGTATATTAGTGATGTTGATTGAGGGATCAGTATTGGCCAGGACACTGGGGATAACTCCCCTGCTCTTTGCCATGGGGTCTTTTACGTCCACCTGAGAGAGCAGATGGGGCCTCAGTTTAACATCTCATCGAAAAATAGCACCTCCGACAGTGCAGCACTCCCTCAGTACTGCACTGGGAGTGTCAGACTGAAGTTTGACGCTTGAGTCTCTGGGATGGGGCTTGAACCCTCAACCTTCTGACCCAGCAGCAACAGAGCCTCCGGCTGAGCCAGGGCTATCACAGTTTCACTCGTGTTTTGAAATTTCCTGCCACAAGTCAGCAAACAATTGGCTTTCTTTCTATTTTAAAAATATTTTTAACACTTTAAAGGGTGAAGTGTGGCCTCTTAACAAAAAGAACCATGGGCACATCTCTCATCACCACATCAACTGCGCCAGATAATCGGTTCGCAATTGTCCCTGTGCCAGGGAAGAATTTCTGATAGTGACTGTCCAACTGAGCGCAAAATCATAGAGCAGAAACTGATAGCCAAGTTCCGCACTCATGAGGATGGCCTCAATCGCGATATCGGGTTCATGTCACGATACAGAACGTGACTTGACATCATGGCCGGTCTTCCCAGATGTTTTTTTTTAAAAAGCCTAACACAAGAACACAAATTGACAGGATATGCAGCCAGCAGGTAGTTTGACACGTTGGACCCCCTGGGACACATCTCATTGTCTTGGCTGTGCTCTTTGTTGTAGGGAATAATGTGAATAGATTTTGTCTGGGTTTAAATTGTGAATTCTGGGAGATTCTCTCATTGCTAACTTACCTGACGAAGGAGCGAACTGCTTCGAAAGCTTGTAAAATTAAATAAATCTGTTGGACTATAACCTGGTGTTGTGCGACTCCTCACAACTGAACATAAATAGAGGTCAGCACATCACACAACACGGCACACAAAAACTGATGAAGCTGGAATCTAATCGAGGGTTCGGGTGGTTTATATATAGAATAACCGATACCTGGGAGTGAGTTACAGGCTGGAATTATGTCATAGGTCATGGAGTGAACCTTTCTTGGGCTTCTGGCTGACACTCTGAACTCTGACCTGCGATGTCCACACCATTTTAGTCAGGTGCTTGCTGAATTTGTTTTTGGTGATGATCAATATCATCGCATTTAGCGACTGATCAAATCCTTGTGTGTCACACACTTGCTGCCCCAACCTCCCTGGCCACTCGCTGAAGGGTCAACTGGGGGTTGTTGCTTGATCGACCTCGAGCTGAGCCTCAAACCTCACATCCACCCCATGACCAACTTTGTCACTTCAAGGCTTGCCGTTTCCTGCAACCCCCACCCCTCCTCCCGGCAGGTCCTCTCCAGCTCCCCCCACCCAGAGCCCAGCTCACCCAGAGCCCACCCCACCCCACCCAGAGCCCAGCTCACCCAGAGCCCACCTCACCCCACCCAGAGCCCACCTCACACAGAGCCCACCCCACCTCACCCCACCCAGAGCCCACCTCACCCAGAGCCCACCTCACCTCACCCAATGTCCACCCCACCCCACCCAGAGCCCACTCCACCCACAGGTCTGCACGTCCCATCCTCTTCTGCAACAATCCTGTTCACCCATAGACAAAACTGTTGGGAGGAGCAAGGGTGATGAAGCCTATCTGAATTTTGATTGCTGGGGTTATGTCCCCTCGCAGCCCCACTCCAAATTCCAGGTTTGATGCTAAGTCACAAATGACATCCTATGTAACTGTGACCGTGGTAAACTCTCCCTCCTCATCCTTCTCAACCTGTCTGCAGCCTGACATGGTTGACCACACCATCCTTCTCCGACGCCTCTCCTCCGTTGCACAGCTGGGTGGGACTGCCCTCGCCTGGTTTCATTCCTATTTATCCAGCCGCAGCCAGAGAATCTCCAGCAATGGCTTCTCTTCCCCCTCCTGCTGTCTCTGCAGTCCCTCAATGATCTATCCGTGGCCCCCCTCCTATTTCTCATCTACATGCTGCTCTTCAGCGACATCATCCAAAAACGCATCAGGTTCCACATGTATGCTGACGACATCCAGCTCTACCTCACCACCAGCGCTCTCGACCCCTCCACTACTTACCTGCTCTCCTGGACCACCCCCCACCTTCCAGCCTCCATAAACTTGAGCTCATCCAAATCCTGCTGCCTGCACCCTAACTCGCATCAAGTCACCCATCACCCCTGTGCTCACTGAGCTACATTGGCACCCGGTCCACCAACGCCTCAATTTTAAAATTCTCATGCTCGTGTTCAAATCCCTCCATGGCCTCGTCCCCTCCCTATCGCTGTAACCTCCTCCAGCTGGTCTCTTTTAGTCACTACACCCCTGTACACTGGAATTCCCTCCCTGAAAATCTCCCCACCTTCAAAGATCCCGAGAAACTTCCCTCTCTGATCCAACTTTTCCACCTGACCGTCTCTCCAGCTTCCCCTCGGTGGCCAGAACTTCCTCTGTAAAGCGCTTTGACTTGCCCTCCGAGATCTCTGTGCTCCTCCAATTCTGGCCTCTTGTGCAGCCCCGATTTCCATCGCTCCACCATTGGCGGCCCTGCCTTCAGCTGCCTGGGGCCTAAACTGGAATTCCCCCCCTCAACCTCTCCGCCTCTCTCTCCTCCTGTAAGGCTCTTAAAACCGACCTCTTTGACCTGCCCTAATATCTCCTCAGGCGGCTCAGTGTCAAATCTTGTCTGATAACACACCTGTGAAACGCCTTGGGACGTAAAGACGCGATATAAATGCAAGTTGTTGTTGTATCAGCACTCTGCGAGAGGCTTGCAGTGATGCTGATTGTGTACGGAGTCCATCGTTGAGAGTCAGGAGGCTATGTGTTCTGAGCACTAAGAGTATCCGTTGTATGTTGGGATTTAGCGGTCCAGAGCCGTGTAAGGTGGAGGTTTCTGGTGGTGCAGTTGCTTGAGCAACCTGTAGGGGTCAGTGGGGAGCTCTGGTCAATCGCACACATTGTAAGAGCGTGAGCTTTCACATTATTGATTGCATCATTAGTTGCTTTATGTTAAGTGCAGGATTTCCTCCGTCCCCTGGGCAGCAGGTTCCCACCACAGACAATGAGAGTCCAAACAGCATGTTCCGATAACCCGAGGTGCTTGGCAGCCTTTCCCCTTTCTCCCTATCTAGTCTATCCAACTTCATCTTACCTTATCTTCCCTCTCTCCCCGTGGTTCCAATGTCAGCCGTGTCTCAGTGGGGAGCACTCTTGTCTCTGGGTCAGAAGGTTGTGGGTTCAAGCCCCACTCCAGAGACTTAAGCACAAGATCTAGGCTGACACTCCCAGTGCAGTACTGAGGGAGTGCCGCACTGTCAGAGGTGCCGTCTTTTGGACGAGACATCAAACTGAGGCCCCGTCTGCTCTCTCAGGCGGATATAAAAGATTCCATGGCACTATTTCGAAGAAGAGCAGGAGCGTTCTCCCTGGTGTCCTGGCCAATATTTATCCCTTAACCAACATCACTAAAATAGATTATCTGGTCATTATCACAGTTCTGTTTGTGGGACCTTGCTGTGCAAAAATTGGCTGCCGCGTTTCCTACATTACAACAGTGACTACACTTCAAAATGTACTTCATTGGCTGTAAAACGCTTTGGGACACCCTGAGGTTGTGAAAGGTGCTATATAAGTGCAAGTCTTTCTTTCCTTGGCTCTTCATTCAATTTTATCCCTCTCTGTCCTGCCAACTCCTTCCCTCCCTCGGCCTTTGGTTCCTCCTCTGATCGACAGACTTTGAAACACAAGATTGGTGTCACCGATTCACTACCTCCTGATTTATCTGACATTCTCTCCTCAAGCTTGGTGCACGTTGGGCCTTGGGCACCTGGCTGGGTTTCTAATAAAGTCAAACCCTGCATCTCATGAAGCCCTGCGACTGAACCCTGCTTCCTTTCTCTGTACTTGTATCCTTCTACCTCTGGCGGGACAGAGAGGGCGCCTGACTCGGTGTTGGGGAGGGACAGTCACACACACACACACGTACTCCTGGTGCTGGCTAGTTTCAGTTAACTTTTAATGAGATAACAATTATAGCAGGTTACAAAGCCAGACATCTACTGACTGTATGTAAATGCGAGTACAGGTTCCCATCTACTCTATAATTAACAACGTAGCAGAATAAATTATGCAGTGGTTTTATATACACACATGCTCAATCAAATTATAAGAAACAAGCACAGAAGCTAGGAGACTTATTGGGACAGGGGTCAGGGAAGGGAGGTGAGAGGTGAGTTGAAGGGTCTGTTAATGGTACAAGGATGAGCTAGACTGGGCATTTAATGGAAATATAAGGTGCCTTTGAGTGAGAGTATAGGGGCAAAGGCCTAACAATGAGGCTGGACTTGCCATAAGTCGACTCCCAGAGCTTGGGGCTTTAGATATTTGACCTTTATATATGACCGGCATGTTCATCAAAGTTACTTTCAGGTGTAGCTGCCAGTCATCTGCCCAGACTGCCACCGCAGTTGGATTTTGCTGTCCACTGCATCCTCCACCCGCCCCAGATTTAACCCATGAAGGACTGCAGTAAGGGTCACTCGCCAACCCTCCAGGGTTGCCCTGGAGTCTCCAGGAACTAAAGATTAATCTCCAGGACACGGCTGCGAGCAACAGCCGGGGAGAAATATCACAAGAGGCGTTCGAAAATTGTGTGTTTTATTCATTTTCTTTCAACACTTTTGCTTGTTGGTTATAAAAATATTGGAGTGCGGGAAAAAAGGCTGTTTAACCGGGTAAGGCGGTTGGCGGTGGGATGTCATGTGATGAAACCTCCAGGAATATGGCCAACCATAGTTGGCCACCCTCGACTGCACTGAAGTCTATTTGTTAATTTGTGTTTCGTTCCTTTAACCCCCAACTCAATAACAAAATCTCAGTTAAAAATCGAGGGGAAGTATTCCACAAAAGCTCTTTGTTTTGGGGGCCTGTTGTGAGCTCGGTGAGGATTTGGACGGCCGAGTGTGGGACTGAGCCATTCCGATCTGAACATCCCAGGGTTTGAGCCCCCGTCAGTGCTGAGGTAACTCATCTCAGCCAAGAGGCAGTGGGGGAGGGAACGAAGGAACAGGAGGAGGCCGTTTAGTTCCCTCGATGTTCTGCCATTCAATGAGATCATGTGGGGGGGGGGAACCCAGCGTCTCCCTTTTATGGGGTTATTTTTAGAAAAGGATCCCTGATTTGTGAATTTAAACAGATTTATTCGCAATAGCGGGAGTAATCATTTTTTTTTAGGTATCAATCAACTTTAATCAAATTGATTTATGAATTTGTCATGGAGAAAGTACCTGTAACCATACTACCATGGTGCCATAGATAAATGGATTGCAGGCCATAACTTAGTGATCAGTGTCTTCCACAATAGGGCCTTGGGGGGACGGGGGGGACGGGGGGGAGCTACAATTGGCCTCAGAAGCCCTGAGCTGGGAGAGGAGGAACGAATGAGCTGGGATTTTCCCACTCCTGATCGCTATCCAGCGTGGCCCCTGTTGGGAATTCTGAATGTTGGGGGAGAACAGGATAGGGTTTGAGCTGTGATGGCCCCTCGATGCCAAGTACCCTGCTCAATGTTGGCACAGGACAAGCTGGCACAGGGTGGAGTTACAGAGGAGCTGCTCGAGTCAACAAGGAGCCGGGGACTTCAGGAGAGGAGGGGAGGGGAGAAAACATTTTATTCCTGTCACAAAGCTGCCCTGTCCGATCGCAGCTCTGGCTTTCCTGGGAATTAAACCCTCCCCAGGAGAGGGCAGCAGGTTTCAGACAGCACCTAATATTTCCGTTAAACACAGTCAGGACAGAAATGGGATTTTTTTAAAATTCTTGTGACGAGTCTACAATACAAGTTACAGCATAGAAGGGAGGGGAGGGGGAAGAGAGGGGCTTGGGGAGAGAGAAAGAGTTATTCAGTATCTAACATGCCAAGAATGTCTATAGAATATTGGTAAAGTTCTGTCAAATTTTTTTTTAATTACAGTAAAATGCACGGAACCCAACTTCCTGCGACAGAAGATAAAAATCCTTTCCCATTTCAGCACCCGAAGAAGTGGAAAAGGACAAGCTGAGAGTTTTGCCGAGTTACAGTACATTAAGAAACAGTGACTGTGGTCCCCAGGAGAGGGGATGGATCCATCATTACTGAGCGGGAATGGACACTGGAGGAATGTGATCTCGGATTGTCTGGGAGGGAGGGAGGGAGGGGGGTCCAAGCGAGAGCGGGGGCTGTGAGGAGACAACTCGACTAAAACTTCTTCATTCTGTTGGAGCACAGTCTGTGTAAAGAGCCCACGAACGTGCGATCTGGTAGCGTTCAGATCCCGTGCTGAAGTTCAAAGTCCTCTCGCGACCGGCCAGCATTCCCGGTGTGCGGAATGGGAAAAAGCAAAACCCTCCTCCTGAGTTCATTTATTAATAAACAAATTGTTCTCGGAACTGCCAACTCGGTCCTTGCCAGCTCTCCCGCACCACCAGGTCGGAGATGAGAAACACCACGAGTATTTCATTCTGGAATCGGGAATGTAGAACAGAGACAGAATACAGCCCAGATCCAGGATCCAGGTTTAAACAGTGTGACTGACTCCAGGCCACTAACAGTGGGCACTCTCTCAAAAAATACATAGAATAGTCTTTTAGAAACAAACTACACGACAATTCAGTGCCAATCTGCTATACACTCATTTATATAAACAGTATAACCCTTGCTGTAGATCAATGCTGGAATGTTTGTGTATACTTTGAATCCCCACTGACCGTTAATAACTGACACTTTGTACAAATCAAGAGATGAAAATTTGTTTGAGTAAATCACGCACACATTAACTTCCCCTTCCCACCCCCACAAACAAATTCCGAGCTGCTCCACCTTGCTTTGTCCCTGTTTGTCACAGGTCCTGTATCACAGGCTCAGGATTCCTGCAAAAACAGGCTCCTTAATATCTGGCGCTTTTAAACTCAGTCTTTTTTTCCCCTCCTCTTCTTCTCAAAGATCAAATCTTTCCTTTCAAAAAAGGTTGACACTTCTGTGCGGTCTATTTTGAATCGTTGTTGAGGCGGTGTGTGAGTGGGTGAGGCCGGTGCTGAAATGCCTCACCCACGCGTTAGCGGGGATTTGAAAACAGAATTCCCAGCCGGAGCCTCTTTGCTTCTCTCGCGTTCAGGTACAGACAGTCGCACCGCTTGATACTGAGCTGCCGAGAGTTTCCATTGGTGAGAAGCGAGTCGGCCCAGGGTGTTCCAAGTGTTCTGGTCTGGAATGTGACCTTTTTCTCTTTGCACTGGGGAGGATCGACCCAGCAGGTACAGCCACTGCCCTCAGTCCGCAGTCCGCGCCCGTGTAGGTTTTTTGTTTTACTGCCGGTGCCCGTAACCGGGGGGGTGAGGTGGGCACTGGTGCCCTCCCTCGCCACAGAGCCTCGCTGCCTCCGCGGGATCAGTCTCTCGTGGGCAAAGCGGGAATGAAATTTCAACAAAAAAAAAGAAAAAAAATACACTGTTACAAACCATCGAAGGAGCTGTACAATTTTACAGGGGCAATTCTAGACCGTAAGCATCAAGCTTAAGGGCGGTGGCCTGGAGCAGGGAATACATGGTGTATGGTACATCTGAGGGTGTGGCAGAGGGCACTGGAAGCTCGACAGCGGAGGCCAAGCTCTCCTCTAGAATTGCCCCACAATGTCTCAGCCCCAGTTTTAGCCATTCGTCACACACACCAGGCGACTCTTGCTCTCTCTTGTTGTTTTGTTATTTTTTTGCTCCGTGAGGTTTCGCTGTCCTGGGACGGCCTCAATAAGCTTGTCCCGTCTCGACCTGCAGCAACCCCAGAACAGCGGAGTGCTCGCTCAACTTCATCCGCCTCTGTGTGGACAGGCTCACGTTCTTGGTCAGGTAGTCGACTGCACCTTGGAAAAAACACAAAATCCAACAGGATAAATAAACGCAAACCAGGGGTCTCTCTCTCTCCTCTCATTGTTACCCCTTCCCCCTTCAACAACAACAACTTGCATTTATAAAGCACCTTTAACGTAGTAAAATGTCCCAAGGCGCTTCACAGGAGCGTAAATCAGACAAAACATTTGACACCGAGCCACATAAGGAGATACTAGGACAGACACCCAAAAGCTTGGTCAAAGAGATAGGTTTTAAGGAGCATCTTAAAGGAGGTTAGAGAGGCAGAGAGGTTTAGGGAGGGAATTCCAAAGCCTAGGACCTAGACTGCTGAAGGCACGGCCACCAATGGTGGGGCAAAGGGAGTGGGGGATGCAAAGAGGCCAGAATTTGAGGAACGCAGAGATCTTGGAGGGTTGTAGGGGGTTATAGAGAAAGGGAGGGGCGAGGCCATGGAGGGAAATGTTTTCCCTGCCAATACTTCGCCGAAGGGTTCATTCTTCATTTGTGAATGAAGTGCCGTTGGGCTATTTAACCATGAGGCAACACCCATCCTGTCCCCACCAACAGGGGTCACTAGATGGTGATCAGGAGCAGCAAGTCGGCCTGACCTTTCCCTTCTCTCTCTAACCCGGGGGCACTGACACCGAGTGCGAAACCCCAAATACTGTCATTGCTGAGATTAGCTAGCTCAGCACAGGCCGGGATCAAACCACACGAGGTGGGGTATTTACACTCTGAGCCATTGGGAGCGGGGTTCGAATGCTGGAGAACAATAAAGCACACTGGTGGCTCAGGAGGTTCCAATCGTTAACTGATGGACTACCTGTGGTGACCTACAATTCAGCATTAAACCTACGGTCTAGTAACAGAAATACACAATAAAACAACAAATAAAGACTCTTCTCCTGTCCCCCATTACACTCAAAGGGTTATTTTTTGGGACTGGAATTTAGAGTTGTGTTAAAGTTAAGAGTGTGGGGAGCGTCAAGGCCTAGACTTCAGGCTTCAGGTGACGCAGTCCTGTATTTAAATGTGCTCTCTTGATTCACGTTGGATAATCTTTGCTTTCTGTTCATTACCTCTCCATTTACTCTGCCAATAACTGTTCTGTGCGAGCTGGCACACCAGACAATCACTCCTGATAAATAAACAACATTTTCAGCGTGAAGCTCTCGTCATCTCTCTGCCCCAAAGGGGGGAGCGGTGTTCGATGGAAAGCCTTATTACCGAGCTGTCATTTCCATTTAAATTCACTTCATGGTCTTGCACAAAGTCTTTGATATTCCTTGGCACCAGTCTGGAGATGGGGGATTGGCTAATTAATACACTGAGCATGCTCGGTGGCCCAGTGAGCGCACCATGGAAGGATGACACCTCATGGCTCCCAGCAGGCCCTTCTTCCCAATGGACGAGTTACCCGTGACCTTTGAACAGTGGCGCGGGGAGATCTGTTGGCTAGACTAAATCATTCCGAGTCCAGCTGAGAATTTGTTCTTCAATCTTCTTCATATCATTTATGTCCAGTATGGGTTATGGGATGTCTGGGTTTTAGACTGCGGTTATGGGATGTCTGGTTTCAGACTGCGGTTATGGGATGTCTGGGTTTCAGACTGCGGTTATGGGATGTCTGGGTTCAGACTGCAGTTATGGGATGTCTGGGTTTCAGACTGCTGTTATGGGATGTCTGGGTTCAGACTGCGGTTATGGGATGTCTGGGTTCAGACTGCGGTTATGGGATGTCTGGGTTCAGACTGCGGTTATGGGATGTCTGGGTTCAGACTGCAGTTATGGGATGTCTGGGTTTCAGACTGCTGTTATGGGATGTCCGGGTTCAGACTGCAGTTATGGGGTGTCTGGGTTCAGACTGCGGTTATGGGATGTCTGGGTTCAGACTGCGGTTATGGGATGTCTGGGTTCAGACTGCGGTTATGGGATGTCTGGGTTCAGACTGCGGTTATGGGATGTCTGGGTTTCAGACTGCGGTTATGGGATGTCTGGGTTCAGACTGCGGTTATGGGATGTCTGGGTTTCAGACTGCGGTTATGGGATGTCTGGGTTCAGACTGCAGTTATGGGATGTCTGGGTTTCAGACTGCTGTTATGGGATGTCTGGGTTTCAGACTGCAGTTATGGGGTGTCTGGGTTCAGACTGCGGTTATGGATGTCTGGGTTCAGACTGCTGTTATGGGGTGTCTGGGTTCAGACTGTGGTTATGGGGTGTCTAGACGCAGATTGCGGATATGGGATGTCTGGTTCAGACTGTGGTTGTGGGATGTCTGGGTTCAGGCTGTGGTTCCTCCCTCTGTCTGAATTGTACCGAGAATGAGCTATTCCAGAGTTACTCGAGGTAACAAGGCTGAGGATGGTGACTCCATGCTGGGACCATCAGTGTGAGATCCTGGGGGCCTCTTACAGGCCCAGATGTCAAACAGCAGATGGGGGCTGGAACTGTCTGCCCATAACAAGGGTTGATTGCGCCGCAGTGGAACGGTAGTGAGTGTACATTGGGGCTTCACCAATGGGGGAGAACATTCAAGGAAGAGCCATTCCTAGTGACAAGTCCATACAGCGAGTGGTTGGGGAGGACCCTGGCTGCAGAGCAGGTCTGTGCTGAGTTTGCAGATTGAAGATTATTGGCAAAAAAGCTGGGGGGGTGGTGGATAAGGAGAATTTTTTTTACGCAGGGTTGTTGTGATCTGGAATGCACTGCCTGAAAGGGTGGGTGGAAGCAGATTCAATAGTAACTTTCAAAAGGGAATTAGATAAATACTTGAAAAGGAGAAATTACAGGGCTATAGGGAAAGAGCAGGGGAGTGGGACTAATTGGATAGCTCTACCAAAGAGCCGGCACAGGCACAATGGGCTGAATGGCCTCCTTCTGTGCTGTATCATTGTATTGGTTGGTAACTGGTTGGGAGGCAGGAGACAGAGAGAAGGATAATGGGTTCATTCTCTGATTGGCAGGATATGACAAGTGGTGTTCCCCAGGAATCTGTAGAAACATAGAAAAATAGGAGCAGGAGTAGGCCATTCGGCCCTTCGAGCCTGCTCCGCCATTCAATATGATCATGGCTGATCCTCTATCTCAATACCATATTCCCGCTCTCTCCCCATACCCCTTGATGCCTTTTGTGTTTAGAAATCTATCTATCTCCTTCTTAAATATATTCAGTGACTTGGCCTCCACAGCCTTCTGGGGTAGAGAATTCCACAGGTTCACCACCCTCTGAGTGAAGAAATTTCTCCTCATCTCAGTCCTAAATGTCCTACCCCGTATCCTGAGACTGTGACCCCTCGTTCTAGACCCCCCAGCCAGGGGGTACTGAGGCCTCAGCTTTTCACCATATATATTAATGACTTGGATGATGGAATAAAGCATTGTACATCTAAGTCTGCAGGTGACACTAAATTAGGAGGCATAGTAAGTTGTGTGGATTGGAGAAGGAAGTTACAAAGGGACATAAACAGACTATGATATGGAGTTCAATATTGGGATGTGCGAGGTTATCCACTTTGGGTCTCAGTAAGACAAATCAGAATACTTAGCTGTGGAGGAGCAAAGAGATTTGGGTGTCCATGTGCACAAATCACTAAAAGCTAGTAGACAGGTACAAAAAATAATCAAAAAGGCTAATGGAATGTTCGTCTTTATCTCAAAGGGGAGAAAGTTATGCTTCAGTTGTTTAGAGCCTTGGACTGACCCCAGCTGAAGCACTGCGTTCAGATTCAGACACTGCACCTCGGGAAGGATATATTGGTCTTGGAGGGTGTGTAGCGCAGATTCAGCAGAATGATACCGGGATTTAGAGGGTTAAATTATGAGGACAGGTTGCATAAACTTGGGTTGTATTCCCTTGAGTTTAGAGGGTTGAAGGATGATCTAATCGAGGTGTTTAAAATAATAAAAAGGATTTTCAAGACAGAGGTCGATAGATTTTGGTTGGGTAAGGGTATCAAGGGAAATGGAGCAAAGGTGGGTAAATGGGGTTCAGGTGCAGATCAGCCATGATCTAATTGAATGGCAGAGCAGGCTCGAGGGGCTGAGTGGCCTCCACCTGTTCCTATGGTTCCTGCTCCTGATCAAGGTGAAGGGACCCCTACTGGAAGGGATGTGTCTGTGTGGACATTGGTTGAGGACAGAAATCGGACTCAGCAGTGACGCCCCCACAGTTAAATAGCCCTGCCGACAGTCAAGTGTAGGATTGGCGATATTTTAACTGTGCTACTACTGGTGTTTAAATAAGACCAACTGTAAAATCCAGCCTGACACGTGAAAATTGACCTCTTGGGTGAGGAAGTATGTAACTTGTACCTTGAGGAGAGGGGGAGGGAAATCAACAGATCAGGAAGGAGTTACAGGCTTCAGCATGACTTCAGGTTCCCAATACGTGTACAAGAGCTTTGTTCCTGGGGGATGGGATGGGGGCCGTGAGCGCGTGAGAACCCCCGGGTTGTGTCGCAGGCTTTGGGAAGCACTCCAGCCTGAGTCTGCAGTGTATGTGTACAGGAGCAGGGAGACCTGGGGTGGACAGACACAAAATTGAAGGCGGCAGGACAAGTTGATAAGACTCTTAAAAAGGCATACGGGATCCTTGGCTTTATAAATAGAGGAATAGAGTACAAAAGCAAGGTAGATATGCTAAACCTTTATGAAACGCTGATTAGGCCCTAGCTGGAGTATTGTGGCCAATTCTGGGCACCGCACTTTCGGAAGGATGTCAAGGGCTTGGAGAGGGTGCAGAGGAGATTTACCAGAATGGTAGCAGGGATGAGGGACTTCAGTTATGTGAAGAGGCTGGAGAAGCTGGGATTGTTCTCTTTAAACCAGAGAAGGTTAAGGGGAGATTTAATTGAGGTTTTCAAAATTTTTGAGGGGTTTTGACAGAGTAGATAGGGAGAAATTGTTTCCACTGACAGGAGGGTCGGTAACCAGAAGACACAGATTTAAGGTAATTGGCAAAAGAACCGGGGGGGGTGGGGGGTGGGGGCGGGGGGATGAGGAGGTTTGTTTTTATGCAGCGAGTTGTTATGATCTGGAATGCGCTGCCTGAAAGGGTGGTGGAAGCAGAGTCAATAGTAATTTTCAAAAAGGAATTGGATAAATACTTGAAAAGGAAAAATTTGCAGGGCTATGGGGAAGAGGGGAGTGAGACTACTTGGATAGCTCTTTCAAAGAGCCGACACAGGCACGATGGGCCGAATGGCCTCCTTCTCTGCTGTAAGATTCTATGAGAATTCTGAACTAAATTAGCTGAGCTGTATTCAGCCTGCACACAGGCCGCACATAAAGGGTGTGACTGACACCTCGCCCCCGGGCACTCGTTATTGGCAATATACGATCGCAGTATTTATTCGAGATTTATATCAACTACACATGTCCGTTCACATCCAGAGGCAAGTGTGGGGAGGTCAGAGGTCGCTGCACGCGCTCGGTGAAAGGGAAAGCTGCTATTGATCCAGCCAGCTCCTGCAGAAGGTTTCAATTTAACGGCAGGAGCTAAAGACATTAGGAGCGGCTGCAGAGAGAGCGTGGAGAATCCAAGCTGGGGTCGGAAAGGACAGTAGAAGGGCAGGACAGCGAGGACGGAGGGGGTGGGGAAGGAAGAACCTCTGAACCCATCGAGCACAAGGGCTGTGTGACCAGGAAGCCGTTATTAGTTTAACATCCGAGTCCGCAAACAGCAACTGGCCAGTGTGATTATCAGTTTCCAGTCCTGTCTGTGGGACGCTGTTGTCTTCGTAACTTTAGCATCAAATTCTTATCGGATTCAAAACTTAACTTCTAACCGGTCAGCAACTTTCTCTTGTGCCGAAGCTTTTAAACAAATGGAAACGCTTTGTGGCTTCAACTATTGTGAATGTTCAGCTTTGTACCTGGAGATTGCTCTCTCTCCCCCCCTCTCTCTCTCCCCCCCTCTCTTCCTCTCACCCCTCTATCTCTCTCTTTCTCTCACTCTCACACACTCCAAAGGGGGAGGAAGGCTGACAAACAAACACCCTTCAAAGTGACCTCACTGCAGCATTCCATAACACATCACAGCTCCATCACAGCTCCGATATAACACACCCCTCACTGTAACACTCTAATATAACACTCCCCTCACTGTAACACTCTTATATAACACACCCCTCACTGTAACACTCTGATATAACGCACCCCTCACTGTAACACTCTAATATAACACACCCCTCACTGTAACACTCTGATATAACGCACCCCTCACTGTAACACTCTGATATAACACACCCCTCACTGTAACACTCTAATATAACACACCCCTCACTGTAACACTCTGATATAACGTACCCCTCACTGTAACACTCTGATATAACACACCCCTCACTGTAACACTCTGATATAACACACTCCTCACTGTAACACTCTGATATAACGTACCCCTCACTGTAACACTCTAATATAACACACCCCTCACTGTAACACTCTGATATAACACCCCTCACTGTAACACTCTGATATAACACCCCTCACTGTAACACTCTGATATAACGTACCCCTCACTGTAACACTCTGATATAACACACTCCTCACTGTAACACTCTGATATAACACACCCCTCACTGTAACACTCTAATATAACACACCCCTCACTGTAACACTCTGATATAACGTACCCCTCACTGTAACACTCTAATATAACACACCCCTCACTGTAACACTCTGATATAACACACCCCTCACTGTAACACTCTGATATAACGCACCCCTCACTGTAACACTCTGATATAACACACCCCTCACTGTAACACTCTAATATAACACACCCCTCACTGTAACACTCTGATATAACGTACCCCTCACTGTAACACTCTGATATAACACACCCCTCACTGTAACACTCTGATATAACACACTCCTCACTGTAACACTCTGATATAACGTACCCCTCACTGTAACACTCTAATATAACACACCCCTCACTGTAACACTCTGATATAACACCCCTCACTGTAACACTCTGATATAACACCCCTCACTGTAACACTCTGATATAACGTACCCCTCACTGTAACACTCTGATATAACACCCCTCACTGTAACACTCTGATATAACACACCCCTCACTGTAACACTCTGATATAACGTACCCCTCACTGTAACACTCTGATATAACACCCCTCACTGTAACACTCTGATATAACGTACCCCTCACTGTAACACTCTAATATAACACACCCCTCACTGTAATACTCTAATATAACACACCCCTCACTGTAACACTCTGATATAACACACCCCTCACTGTAACACTCTGATATAACACACCCCTCACTGTAACACTCTGATATAACGCACCCCTCACTGTAACACTCTGATATAACACACCCCTCACTGTAAAACTCTGATATAACACACCCCTCACTGTAACACTCTGATATAACACACCCCTCACTGTAACACTCTGATATAACGTACCCCTCACTGTAACACTCTAATATAACACACCCCTCACTGTAACACTCTGATATAACACACCCCTCACTGTAAAACTCTGATATAACACACCCCTCACTGTAACACTCTGATATAACACACCCCTCACTGTAACACTCTGATATAACACACCCCTCACTGTAAAACTCTGATATAACACACCCCTCACTGTAACACTCTGATATAACGTACCCCTCACTGTAACACTCTAATATAACACACCCCTCACTGTAACACTCTGATATAACACCCCTCACTGTAACACTCTGATATAACGCACCCCTCACTGTAACACTCTGATATAACACACCCCTCACTGTAACACTCTGATATAACACACTCCTCACTGTAACACTCTGATATAACACACCCCTCACTGTAACACTCTGATATAACACACTCCTCACTGTAACACTCTAATATAACACACCCCTCACTGTAACACTCTGATATAACACCCCTCACTGTAACACACTGATCGAACACACCCCTCACTGTAACACTCTGATATAACGCACCCCTCACTGTAACACTCTGATATAACACACTCCTCACTGTAACACTCTGATATAACACACCGCACACTGTAACACTCTGATATAACACACCCCTCACTGTAACACTCTAATATAACACACCCCTCACTGTAACACTCTGATATAACGTGCCCCTCACTGTAACACTCTAATATAACACACCCCTCACTGTAACACTCTGATATAACACTTCCTCACTGTAACACTCTGATATAACACACCGCACACTGTAACACTCTGATATAACACACCCCTCACTGTAACACTCTGATATAACACACCCCGCACTGTAACACTCTGATATAACACACCCCTCACTGTAACACTCTGATATAACACACCCCTCACTGTAACACTCTGATATAACACACCCCTCACTGTAACAGGATTTAGCTCACGAGCTATTATGTCCCATTGATTACAAAGTCTGTGTGTTGTATCAGTCTGGATGTGCTGAGATGTATTGAAGTTCACTGTCAGATTTCTGATCCTGCTCACGGTCGGATTCCGAGATCTTTCCAATGTTCTGAACGATCTTTCTGTGGCAGCAGGAGGTGGTGACACAGAGCGGGAAGAAAATGAAGGAATCGGAGTTTTGAGCCCAGCTTTACATTCAAATCTTCTTCCTTGAACAGCGGCCCAACCAGTCCTCATCCACCACCCCCCTCCTCCGCCTGGCTGAACTTGTTCTCACAGTGAACAACTTCTCCTTTGACTCCACTCACTTCTTCCAAATTAAAGGTGTTGCTAGGGGAACCCGCATGGGTCCTAGCTATGTCTGCCTTTTCGTGGGATATGTGGAACTTTCTTTGTTCCAGTCCTACTCCGATCCCCTCCCTCACCTCTTTCTCCGGTACATTGATGACTGTATCGGTGCCATTTCCTGCTCTCGCCCAAACTGGAAAATTTCGTCAACTTTGCTTCCAATTTCCACTCTTCCCTTGTCTTCACACGGTCCATCTCTAACTCTTCCCTTCCCTTCTTCGACTTCCCTGTATCCATTTCTGGGGATAGGCTATCGACCATTATCCACTACAAGCCCACTGACTCCCACAGCTACCTTGACTACAGTTCCTCCCACCCCGCTTCCTGTAAGGACTCTATTCCATTCTCCCAGTTTCTCCGTCTCTGTCGCATCTGTTCTGATGATGTCATCTTCCATACCAGTGCTTCCGATATGTTTTCCTTTTTCCTCAACTGAGGATTCCCCTCCACCGTGGTTGACATGGCCCTTGTGTCTGTTCCATTTCCTGCACTTCTGCCCTCATCCCTTCCCCTCCCTCCCAGAACCACAAGAGGATTCCCCTTATCCTCACCTTCCACCCCACCAGCCTCCACATTCATCGGATCATCCTCCGCCATTTCCGCCACCTCCAGCGCGATCCCTCCCCTTTCAGAATTCCGAAGGGACCGCTCCCTCCGCAACACCCTGGTCCACTCCTCAATTACCCCCAACGCCCCCTCCCCTTCGCCCAGCACCTTCCCGTGCAAGCGCAGGAGATGCAATACCTGCCCTTTTACCTCCCCCCTTCCCATTGTCCAGGGCCCCAAACACTCCTTCCAGGTGAAACAGCAATTTACTTGTACTTCTTGCAATTTAGTATACTGTATTCGCTGCTCACGATGTGGTCTCCTCTACACTGGGGAGACCAAACTCAGATTGGGTGACCGCTTTGTGGAACACCTCCGTTCAGTCCGCAAGCGTGACCCTGAGCTTCCGGTGGCCTGTCACTTTAATTTTCCGCTCCACTCCCACTCTGACCTCTCTGTCCTTGGCCTCCTACACTGTTCCAACGAATCTCAACGTAAGCACTCGATTAGGCACTTTACAGCCTTCCGAACTCAACATTGAGTTCAACAATTTCAGATCGAAACCTCTGCCCCCATTTTTTTGGACAGCAGCTGTTGGTAATGATTCTGCGATTCCCTTTTACACCCTCTGCTAGACCCATCTTTACTTGTCCCATTACCACCCCCTTTTGCCTTGCACCGTCATCCCTTTTGTCATTTAATCAGTCCTGCCCTCCACCCAATCACAGACCTTCCCTTTTGTTCTTACCTCCCCTACTCCCTTTCCCTGACTCTGTACTTGCTTGAAACCTGCTCCATCTCCAACTTATTCCAGTTCTGACGAAAGGTCATCGACCTGAAACGTTAACCCTGTTTCTCTCCACAGAAGCTGCCTGACCTGCTGAGTATTTCCAGCATTTTCTGTTTCTATTTCAGATTTCCAGCATCCGCAGTATTTTGCTTTTGTTTTGCGTTCGAATGGTTTTTTCCGATTCCTGCTCCAGCGCTGTGGCCTGTGCCTTTAGTTTCAGGGCCCTCCAGTAATTCAGCCAACATGTCATGCTTCCTCTGTCAGCCTGGACAGGCAGCGTTGACTGGGAGCTCACCAGCTCAAAGCCCATTGTGTCCTCACCCTGTCCAACAGAGGTCACTGATAGTGATCAGGAAATGGCTGTTTGGAGCATATTCCTCTCTCCTTAACCCAAGGGCACTGAGGATAATTGTAGTGCCCCTAATGCTCCCTTTTGGCTGAGATTGATGCACAGACGAAGGATCAAACCCAGGCCTCCCTGCTCTGTGTGTGACAGAGTCACCATTCCCCCCACCGCCCCCCCACCGGTTACTGCCCTCCTCCCTGGAGGTGGTTCCAGCAGGTGATGCTTACTCTGTCCATACTGGGCGTACTGGTAGCCGGGCACAGGGTCCATGCTGTATCCAGATGTGCTGTAGGCGGGCGTGCAGTAGGACTGTGAGCTCGGCAGGCTCTCCACGCCCTTGATGGAGTCGGAGCGCTGGCTGCAGCTGGCGGAGAGCGGGTTGGAGGTGTCCAGGCTCCCGTGCATGGGGGAGATGGAGAAGTCGTGCTGTGGCTGAGTGGGGACCGCTCCGGGATTACTCAGGATACTCATCACCTGTGGGAGAGAGAGAGGGAGAGAGAGAGGTTAATGGAGAGAGAGGAGACTGGGCTTCCAGCATGGGCTGGGGAGAGGGGAAGGCTGAGAGGGGCGTAGAGAGGGGGAGGGAGGTTAGAGGGGGAGGGGGTTAGAGGCGAGGGGGTAAGAGAGAGGAGGAGGGGGATGAGAGGGGATGGAGAGGGGTGAGAAGGGGAGGGAGGGGGTGAGGGGTGAGAAGGGGAGGGGTGAGTGGGGGGAGGGAGTTATAGGGGAGGGGGAGGGGTGAGAAGGGGAGGGAGGGGGTGAGTGGGGGGAGGGGTGAGAGGGGGGGAGGGGTGAGAAGGGGAGGGGAGGGAGTTATAGGGGAGGGGGAGGGTGAGAAGGGGAGGGAGGGGATGAGTGGGGGAGGGGGTTATAGGGGAGGGGGAGGGGTGAGAAGGGGAGGGAGGGGGTGAGGGGTGAGAAAGGGAGGGAGGGGGTGAGTGGGGGGAGGAGTGAGAGGGGGTGATTGGGGGAGGGGTGAGAAGGGGAGGGAGGGGGTGAGTGGGGGGGGGGGAGTTATAGGGGAGGGGAAGGGTGAGAAGGGGTGAGTGGGGGGAGGGGTGAGAAGGGGAGGGAGGGGGTGAGTGGGGGGAGGGGTGAGAAGGGGAGGGAGGGGGTGAGTGGGGGGAGGGGTGAGAGGGGGTGATTGGGGGAGGGGTGAGAAGGGGAGGGAGGGGTGAGAAGGGGAGGGAGGGGGTGAGTGGGGGGGGAGTTATAGGGGAGGGGAAGGGTGAGAAGGGGAGGGAGGGGGTGAGTGGGGGAGGGGTGAGTGGGGGGAGGGGTGGGGAGGGGAGGGGTGAGAAGGGGAGGGAGGGGTGAGTGGGGGGAGGGAGTTATAGGGGAGGGGAAGGGTGAGAAGGGGAGGGAAGGGGGTGAGTGGGGGGAGGGAAGGGGATGAGTGGGGGGAGGGAGTTATCGGGGAGGGGAGGGGTGAGAAGGGGACGGAGGGGGTGAGTGGGGGGAGGGGTGAGAAGGGGAGGGAGGGGTTGAGTTGGGGGAGGGGGTTATATGGGAGGGGAGGGGTGAGAAGGGGAGGGAGGGGATGAGTCGGGGGAGGGGGGAGAAGTGGAGGGGAGGGGACAAGGGAGGTTAGAACCCTTAGTTTTTCAAAAAAATATGTAGCCCCAGCCCTGTCCAACCAGTTGGCTGTTTGAGAGCGCTATCTATGTCAGTTCTCTAGGCTCCAGGGCCCCTGCTCTCGATCTCCATCCAGTGACTCGTGAGTGTAGTTTGAGTGAGGAGAGGATCAGGCGAGGTGTGGATAAGGTGAGGATAGTGGAGATGTGGATAGGTGGGGGTGGGGGGGGTGGGGATAGGGGAGATGTGGATAGGGTGGGGATGGGGGGTGGGGACAGGGGAGATGTGGATAGGGTGGGGATAGGGGAGATGTGGATAGGGTGGGGATGGGAGGGTGGGGACAGGGGAGATGTTGATAGGGTGGGGATGGGGGGTGGGGTTAGGGGAGATGTGGATAAGGGAGATGTGGATAGGGTGGGGATGGGGGGGTGGGGACAGGGGAGATGTGGATAGGGTGGGGATGGGGGGGGTGGGGACAGGGGAGATGTGGATAGGGTGGGGATGGGGGGGTGGGGACAGGGGAGATGTTGATAGGGTGGGGATGGGGGGTGGGGTTAGGGGAGATGTGGATAGGGTGGGGATGGGGGGGTGGGGACAGGGGAGATGTGGATAGGGTGGGGATGGGGGGTGGGGACAGGGGAGATGTGGATAGGGTGGGGATGGGGGGTGGGGACAGGGGAGATGTGGATAGGGTGGGGATGGGGGGGTGGGGACAGGGGAGATGTGGATAGGGTGGGGTTAGGGGAGATGTTGATAGGGTGGGGATGGGGGGTGGGGTTAGGGGAGATGTGGATAGGGTGAGGATGGGGGGGGTGGGGACAGGGGAGATGTGGATAGGGTGGGGTTAGGGGAGATGTTGATAGGGTGGGGATGGGGGGTGGGGACAGGGGAGATGTGGATACGGTGGGGATGGGGGGGGGTGGGGAGATGTGGATAGGGTGGGGATGGGGGGTGGGATGTGGGGGGGGGGGGGTGCGGGTGGTTGGAACAGTGACGTGTCGCCTAAAAACTATTTTCGGAGTTGGAGCTTAGGAAGAACAAGAGAGAAAAGTTCAGAGGCGAATCGACGATACTTGTCTGAGACACAAGATGCACAGTACACCCGCACACAGATGTACAGGCTGCAGAGTAAGTGTGAGGGAGGCAGCGGGCGCTGACCCCAAACTGTGGCGGGAATCATCACCTTTCACTTCACGTTTGGCGAATATTGAAAACACTGTCTCACGGAGCACACACAGGCTGTCCTCACGGTGGCAGTGTCGACACAGTGATCAAACCCAGTGAGCAGAACACCAGCCCACTGCCAACTTTACACCAAAATACAAGTTAATGATCCCATTAAACACAGATCATCCTCAGTCGGGAAGTAAACTTTTTTTTTAAAAAACATGCTGGCCACGGTCGGTCGGTTCCCCTCCCCTCCCCTCCCCCGATGGGAATGTGTAAAGCGAGGTCGATGGGTCCTGAACAGAAATCAAAAAGTGTGTAACATCTGCAATGCTTTATCTGATGGGCACTGGGTGGGGGGGCAGTGGGAGCTCTGAGCTGCTCGGCTGTCAATCACACAGACTGACAGGGCTCCTCAGAAATCAGAAACAGACTGCAGTGATTACTGGAGCTAGACCGAGCTGCTTTGCTCTCTGATCAAGGCTCTGCTCTGAGAACTTTCTACAGGCTGGGACGCTGGCTGCTCCGTGGACTGGGGAGGATGGCGTTTGATAGAAATCCAAGAGGTAAGGCTAAACACAGCGTCTCACTGAAAGATACGCAAAGCACCCTCGGGGCATCTCGCACTTTCCCTGCGAGATAAGTCATTCTTTGAGGGAAAAAAAGTAATTAATTCTGGCAACTTCAGAGCCAACAGCCTCAGGGAGTGCTAATCCCACAGGGACCATTACTTAACCCACACAAACAGCCCTGGCTGTTAAACAACAAGCTATCTGTTCCACTTACATGTGCTCCTGCTAAAGAGGAGTCTCACTGTCAGGACCCCTTTTAAAGAGGGAGTCTCACCGTCAGGACCCCTTTTAAAGAGGGAGTCAGTAACAGGGCGGAGGGGTTACTGAGTGACAGTGTGAGGGAGCTGGATTAACATCAGTAGAGATACAGTCAGTAACACAGGGTGCTGGGAGAGGGGTTACTGAGTGACAGTGTGAGGGAGCTGGATAATCATCAGTAGAGATACAGTCAATAACACAGGGCACTGGCGGGAGGGGTTACTGAGTGACAGTGTGAGGGAGCTGGATTGACATCAGTAGAGATACAGTCAGTAACACAGGGCACTGGGAAAGGGGTTACTGAGTGACAGTGTGAGGGAGCTGGATTATCATCAGTAGAGATACAGTCAGTGACACTGAGCTCTGGGAGTGAGGGGTTACTGAGTGACAGTGTGAGGGAGCTGGATTAACATCAGTAGAGATACAGTCAGTAACACAGGGCGCTGGGGGAGAGGTGTTACTGAGTGACAGTGTGGGGGAGCTGGATTGACATCAGTAGAGATACAGTCAGTAACACAGGGCACTGGGAAAGGGGTTACTGAGTGACAGTGTGAGGGAGCTGGATTATCATCAGTAGAGATACAGTCAGTGACACTGAGCTCTGGGAGTGAGGGGTTACTGAGTGACAGTGTGAGGGAGCTGGATTAACATCAGTAGAGTTACAGTCAATAACACAGGGTGCTGGGAGAGGGGTTACTGAGTGACAGTGTGAGGGAGCTGGATAATCATCAGTAGAGATGCAGTCAGTGACACCGAGCTCTGGGGGTGAAGGGTTACTGAGTGTCAGTGTGAGGGAGCTGGATTATCATCAGTAGAGATACAGTCAGTAACACAGGGCACTGGGGGGAGGGGTAACTGAGTGACAGTGTGAGGGAGCTGGATTAACATCAGTGGAGATACAGTCAATAACACAGGGCACTGGGGAGAGGGGTAACTGAGTGACAGTGTGAGGGAGCTGTATTATCATCAGTAGAGATACAGTCAGTGACACAGGGCACTGGGGAAGGGTTTAATGGAGCTCCCTCACAATGTCACTCAGTAACCTCTCCCCCCGTTGGGAGGGGACCTGAACCCCAGTGAGAGTCAGCACCTTCAGGAGGGGAGGGGGAGGAATTAGATTAAACCTTTTTTTTAAATCTATGAGTGTCTGAAATGATCCCTCAGTTTGAAAATTGACACCCGCAAAAAATGCCAAAAGAAAGGGTCCCTTTAACCCACCAGTAATCCAATTTTTTTTCACTCATTCTTTGCGCAGGATTCTCATGGAATATCAGCCTGCTGTTCTGACGATAAAATTCCAGAGCCTTATTTTGGTCTGTGATGTTATTAAAACATGGTCTAAAACGCAAGCTGTGAATGGTTGGTGCGAGGGATCACTTCACCACTCAGCAATGTGACAAGGGGCTACAGACCCAGCTCCTCTCATTCCCACCCAGATACACTTTCACTCCTTGGCAGGGTTTGGGGATTTATAAAGCCAACAGGGCCAGATTCAGGCTACTATCACACACTGCTCTCCATCTAACCTTTACATTAGAAGACTGCAGAACATTGCAGAATATACTGACACTCTACTCATTTAAAGGGGCAGTGTCTGCTGATAATACGTTTGCAATCTTTGTGTGTTTGAGGTCACAAGTGGAAGAGAAGTCTCACTTTATATATTCCTGCGATGTCACCTGCCAGTGATGTGTTTTGACGTAATTTTACCGCCAGCTTGTTTTGGTCAGAGCATTGTGGGCTCGAGTTCCGCAATCCAGCGCAGTACTGAGGGAGCGCTGCACTGTCGGAGGGGCAGTACTGAGGGAGTGCTGCACTGTCGGAGGGTCAGTTCTAAGGAAGCACTGCACTGTTGGGGGGCAGTACTGAGGGAGCGCTGCACTGTCGGAGGGGCAGTACTGAGGGAGATCTGCACTGTCAGAGGGGCAGTACTGAGGGAGTGCTGCACTATTGGAGGGGCAGTTATTAGGGAGCGCTGCACTGTCGGAGGGGAAATACTAAGGGAGTGCTGCACTGTCGTAGGGGCTAACTGAGGGAGATCTGCACTGTCGGAGGGGCAGTACTGAGGGAGTGCTGCACTGTCGGAGGGGCAGTACTGAGGGAGCGCTGCACTGTCATAGGGGCTAACTGAGGGAGTGCTGTACTGTTGGAGGGTCAGTACTGAGGGAGTGCTGCAGGTCAGAGGGCCTGTTCTGAGGGAGTGCTGCACTGTCGGAGGGGCAGTACTGAGGGAGCGCTGAATTATCGAAGGGGCAGTATTAAGTGAATGCTGCACTGTTGGCGGGGCAGTACTGAGGGAGTGCTGCACTGTCGGAGGGGCAGTACTGAGGGAGCGCTGAATTATCGAAGGGGCAGTATTAAGGGAGTGCTGCACTGTTGGCGGGGCAGTACTGAGGGAGTGCTGCACTGTCGGAGGGGCAGTACTGAGGGAGCGCTGAATTATCGAAGGGGCAGTATTAAGGGAGTGCTGCACTGTTGGAGGGTCAGTACTGAGGGAGTGCTGCAGTGTCAGAGGGGTAGTTCTGAGGGAGTGCTGCACTGTCGGAGGGGCAGTACTGAGGGAGTGCTGAATTGTCGAAGGGGCAGTACTAAGGGAGAGCTGCACTGTTGGCGGGACAGTACTGTGGGAATCATGCTGTGCGCAAAATGTCTGCCGCATGTGCCTACATATTAACAGTCACTGCACGTTATGCGTTCTTCCTTGTGCTGAGACATGTTTCAGCTCAATGAGGTGCATTTATAGAACAAGTTGTTGCAAAGCTGTGAGGCCCGAGCTCAATCATTTCTCCACAAGCTTTATGCAGTAATTGTTTAACATTGCAAAACCCGACTGCGAAGAACATTCTAGAGCAGAAGCGGTATAGCCAACAAAATGCTCCTATTCCGATGCAGACTATCACATGTCAGCTGTGGCTCAGTGGGTAGCACTCTCACCTCTGAGTCAGAAGGTCATGGGTTCAAGCCCCACTCCAGAGACTTGAGCATGTAATCCAGGCCAACACTCCCAGTACCAGGAGCAGTGCTGAGGGAGTGCTGCTCTGTTGGAGGAGCCTTTTGGATGAGACGTTAAACCGAGGCCCCGTCTGCTCTCTCAGGTGGATGTAAAAGATCCCATGGAACTATTCAAAGAAAGGCAGGGGAGTTCTCCCTGGTGTCCTGGCCAATATTTATCCCTCAACCAACATCACTAAAACAGATGATCTGGTTATTATCACATTGCTGTCTGTGGGGCCTTGCTATGCATAAATTGGCTGCCGCATTGCCTCCATTACAACAGTGACTACACTTCAAAAGTATCTCATTGACTGTAAACCGCTTTGGGACATCCTGTGATTGTGAAAGGCGCTATATAAATGTAAGTTCTCTCCCTCCCTGGGTTTGAGGGTGTGAAGATATAAAGACATTTAAGATAGAAAGGGGGGAGATAATTGATGAACTAATGAAACTTAACCCCTGCTGGATTGCATCTGCACATATTAAAAGAAGTTAGGGAAGAGATAGCAGAGGCACTATTACATATATACAAAAAAATCACTAGAAAATGGAATAGTGTCAGAGGACTAGCCGACAGCTAATGTGAGTCCTACATAAAAAAAGGGAGATAGAACAAGCCCAGGGAACTAGAGACCAATTAGCTTAATGTCAGTGGTAAGAAAGTTAATGAAATCCTTAATCAAAGATGTAATAGAATAACATCTAGAAACTGAAATTATAATAAAGAATAGTCAGCATGGATTCCAAAAGTGAAGTTCATGCTCGACCAGCCTTATTGAATTCTTTCAAGAAGTAACAGAAAGGGTAGATAAGGGTAATGTAGTAGATGTAATATATTTTGTTTTCCAAAAAGCCTTCGATAAGGTACCGCATAGTAGACTCATGACTAAGGTCAGAACATGTGGAGTCAGGGGACAAGTAGCAGAATGGACAGCAAGCTGGCTACAAAACAGAAAACAGAGAGTAGGGGTTGAAGGTAGTTACTCAGATTGGCAAATGGTGGAAGTGGTGTTCCACAAGGATCGGTGCTGGGACAACTGTTGTTCACCATTTACGTAAACAATTTGGACTGGGAATTGGAAGTATAATTTCAAAATTTGCGGACGACACCAAATTGGGGGGTGCAGTTAATACAGAGGAGGACTGTGGCAAAATACAGGAGGACATTAATAAACTTGCAGAATGGGCGTGTAATTGCCAAATTAACTTCAATTTTGATAAGTGTGATGTGATACATTTTGGTAGGAAGAATAAGGAGGCCTCAGACTCCTTGGAAAATAAATGTCTAAATGGGGTAGAGGAACAGAGGGATCTGAGGCTCCAGATACACAGATCATTAAAAGTAGTGACGCAGGTTAATAAGGCCATAAGAAAAGCAAACCAAGCACTGGGGTTCATTTCTAGAGGGACAGAATTGAAAAGCAGAGAAGTTTGTTAAACTTGTACAGAACCTTGGTTAGATCACACTTGGAGTACTGTGAACAGTTCTGGTCTCCATATTATAAAAAGGATATAGAGGCACTGGAGAAGGTGCAAAAAAGATTTACTAGAATGATACCAGAACTGAGAGGTTATACCGATCAGGAAAGATTGAACAGGCTGGGGCTCTTATCTCTAGAAAAGAGAAGAATGAAGGGTGACCTGATAGAAGTCTTCAAGATTATGAAAGGGTTCAATAGGGTAGACGTAGAGAAGATGTTTCCACTTGCAGGCGAGACTAGAACTAGGGGCCATAAATGTAAGATAGTCACTAATAAATCCAATAGAGAATTCAGGAGAAACTTCCTTATACAGAGAGTGGTGAGAATGTGGAACTCGCTACCACAGGGAGTAGTTGAGGCGAATAGTATACATACATTTAAGGGGAAGCTAGATAAGTACATGAGGGAGAAAGGAATAGAAGGATATGTTGATGGGGTTAGATGAAGCGGGGTGGGAGGAGGCTTGTGGGGAGCATTAACACCGGCATAGACCTGTTGGATCGACTGGTTTGTTTCTGTGCTGTAAATACTTTGTAATACTTTGTAAGTGCAGTCTGGTGATGCTGCGTACTAACTCCAACTATCATCGAAAGGATTACCGGGAAAAAAAAATAATTTCGGGGTGAAAATGAAACATAATGTTTTTTATTAAGAAGCTGAAATGAAATATAGTTGAATTGGCCTCAGTATCGCTGGGTTAGGAAGGGGCAGGATTGGGCTTGGCTGTGATGCCTTCCACAGTGGAATGTCCCGATGACACAGGGAGGGTAATTTTCTGAGCTGGCTGTCCTGGCGCGGAGCAGGTATCGGAAGTTTGGCCGCGTTCTCACCCCAGAATGCAAACTCAGAAAATTGCCAACTCGCAATGTCGGTTTGGGTGAGTTAGCGAGGGTGGATGGAGGGGGGTGGGGGGAGATAATCAACCCCATGGACTGTCAGCAAGAGTTATTACACTGGGGCAGGGGTAAAGAAGAAAGGTGGATTGGAAGGGATGAAGAGATGTAGTTTAATAAAACACTGAATTAACAGAGAATGGGAGGTGCCTTTATTATCTTATTATTGCTCTATAATACAATTATTTTAATTTTTACCCTGAGTGACACTGAAATCCATTCTCACTCCATCTGTGATTGGTAATAATATTGTTTTTTTGCTTTGTATTCAAAGAGTCCAGGGCAATTCCTGACTGCTGTGTGGTGTGAAGGACTGGGAACTGTTAGCAAATGATTTCGATTAAAGTTTAAAGTTCTCTCTGTGTTTTCTCTCTCTTTCTCTCTCTCTCCACGCTCAGTATTAGGAGTGCGCAGAAACCCCCTGCGGGCACAAGTAATAGACTACACCGAGTGACTTATTGGATCCAAACGAGGTTTCTCGAGATCTTTCGGGTCTCCTCAGTGGTTTCAATGAAACGTGAAAGAGAGTCAAAGTACAAAGAGTGACAAGGGCAGTCAGCCCTGCCTGGGGCGACACTGTTTGCAGCACTGATAGACCGAGTTTCAGAACCCTGCCCTCCACTCCATCAGTCAGCCCCTGTAATCTATATCGAGCGGAGAAGGGGGGCGTGAGGGGAACAGGAGGGGAGGAGAGGAGAAAGGAGGGGGCACAAGACACCAGTTACAAAATCAGATCTAGTTGTTTAAAAATCTTTTCTTTTAAAGTACTGAATGCTTTGGAGGTGGGGGGGGGGGAAGGCGGGGGGGAATATCTGAAAGACAGCAAGGTCGAGACAAGAGATAGAGGGGGGGTCTTTTTATTTGAAGGGGGGAAAGACAATTGGAAAATGGGGCTAAATGAGACACCAAATGAATGTAATTCACAGGGAGTTAATTTATTTGTCAGATTACAATCGAATCTGTGACCAGGCCTGATAGCAATTAAATGAATACCCAGTGTGTCCCAAACATGCAGCAGTATTGAAGGCCCATCTCAATGACTGGAAAATGCAGCTAATTTCACGTAACTTAATCCCTTCACTTTAATATTTCAGTTTGCTGATGGAAGTTGAATTCTTGAAATATTGTTTAACCCTTCGATAGATCACACTGAGTTAGCACCCACGCCCCACTCCTCTCCCACTGGGTGACACTGAGTTAGCACCCACGCCCCACCCCTCTCCCACTGGGTGACACTGAGTTAGCACCCACGCCCCACCCCTCTCCCACTGGGTGACACTGAGTTAGCACCCACGCCCCACCCCTCTCCCACTGGGTGACACTGAGTTAGCACCCACGCCCCACCCCTCTCCCACTGGGTGACACTGAGTTAGCACCCACACCCCACCCCTCTCCCACTGGGTGACACTGAGTTAGCACCCACGCCCCACTCCTCTCCCACTGGGTGACACTGAGTTAGCACCCACGCCCCACCCCTCTCCCACTGGGTGACACTGAGTTAGAACCCACTGTCCCACTCCTCTCCCACTGGGTGACACTGAGATAGAACCCACGCCCAACCCCTCTCCCACTGGGTGACACTGAGTTAGAACCCACTGTCCCACTCCTCTCCCACTGGGTGACACTAAACTGGCACCCACTGTTAATAGAAATCCCTCTGGAGAAGCCTGCTGGGCCCATCTAGTGCTGACTGTGCAGGCTGCCCACCTAGAGGAGCTATAGCACATGTCACCATGCTGAGGCAGTAGAGAGCAGAGTGACAGCAGTGAAGCAGGCACACAGCCTGCTGGGTGACACCATCCACTGCCATTCTGTGGGATAGTCGTGTGAGCTGCGACATAACATGTCATCACCCCAGCCGACATAGCCATCTATTGCGTGCAACCACTACATACACCCCCACCCCCGCACTCTACCCTGACCGATCACTGCAGCGAGAGAGAGGGAAACGCACTTGTCATCCTGCCGGAATGCGGATGAATTCACCCCCATTCAAACCTTCCTTCCTGCCCTTCGCGCTCAGTCACAAAACCACATCTCAGTCAATACTTAGTAATTGGGCCTCCCAAACCCATATCACACTCAGTGCTCTTAATCCAGCTCCAAATCGACAATCTCACTCAGAGCAGGTGCAGCAAATAGAAATCTTGTCACACAGTTGGAGCAGGGGAGGCACTCCTGGAGTTTGAGCTCAGGAACATTGACAACACAGTGTAGAGGGAGCTTTACTCTGTATCTAACCCATGCTATACCTGCCCTGGGAGTGTTTGATGGGACAGTGTAGAGGGAGCTTTACTCTGTATCTAACCTATGCTGTACCTGCCCTGGGAGTTATTTGATGGGACAGTGTAGAGGGAGCTTTACTCTGTATCTAACCCGTGCTGTACCTGCCCTGGGAGTTATTTGATGGGACAGTGTAGAGGGAGCTTTACTCTGTATCTAACCCGTGCTGTACCTGCCCTGGGAGTGTTTGATTGGACAGTGTAGAGGGAGCTTTACTCTGTATCTAACCCATGCTGTACCTGCCCTGGGAATATTTGATGGGACAGTGTAGAGGGAGCTTTACTCTGTATCTAACCCATGCTGTACCTGTCCTGGGAGTGTTTGATGGGACAGTGCAGAGGGAGCTTTACTCTGTATCTAACCCGTGCTGTACCTGCCCTGGGAGTGTTTGATGGGACAGTGCAGAGGGAGCTTTACTCTGTATCTAACCCATGCTGTACCTGCTCTGGGAGTGTTTGAGGGAACAGTGCAGAGGGAGCTTTTCTCTGGATCTAACCTGTGCTCTACCTGCTCTGGGAGTGTTTGATGGGACAGTGTAGAGGGAGCTTTACTCTGTATCTAACCCGTGCTGTAGCTGCCCTGGGAATATTTGATGGGACAGTGTAGAGGGAACTTTACTCTGTATCTAACCCGTGCTGTACCTGCTCTGGGAGTGTTTGATGGGACAGTGTAGAGGGAGCTTTACTCTGTATCTAACCCATGCTGTCCCCGCCCTGGGAGTGTTTGATGGGACAGTGAAGAGGGAGCTTTACTCTGTATCTAACCCGTGCTGTACCTGCCCTGGGAATATTTGATGGGTCAGTGTAGAGGGAGCTTTACTCTGTATCTAACCTGTGCTGTACCTGCCTTGGGAGTGTTTGATGGGACAGTGCAGAGGGAGCTTTACTCTGTATCTAACCCGTGCTGTAGCTGCCCTGGGAATATTTGATGGGTCAGTGTAGAGGGAGCTTTACTCTGTATCTAACCCGTGCTGTACCTGCCCTGGGAGTGTTTGATGGGACAGTGTAGAGGGAGTTTTACTCTGTATCTAACCCGTGCTGTACCTGTCCTGGGGGTGTTTGATGTGACATTGTAGAGGGAGCTTTACTCTGTATCTAACCCGTGCTGTACCTGCCCTGGGAATGTTTGATGGGACAGCGTAGAGGGAGCTTTACTCTGTATCTAACCCGTGATGTACTTGCCCTGGGAGTGTTTGATGGGACAGTGTAGAGGGAGTTTTACTCTGTATCTAACCCGTGCTGTACCTGTCCTGGGAGTGTTTGATGTGACATTGTAGAGGGAGCTTTACTCTGTATCTAACCCGTGCTGTACCTGCCCTGGGAATGTTTGATGGGACAGCGTAGAGGGAGCTTTACTCTGTATCTAACCCGTGATGTACTTGCCCTGGGAGTGTTTGATGGGACAGTGTAGAGGGAGCTTTACTCTGTATCTAACCCGTGCTGTACCTGCCCTGGCAGTGTTTGATGGAACAGTGTAGAGGGAGCTTTACTCTGTATCTAACCTGTGCTGTACCTGCCTTGGGAGTGTTTGATGGGACAGTGTAGAGGGAGCTTTACTCTGTATCTAACCCGTGCTGTAGCTGCCCTGGGAATATTTGATGGGACAGTGTAGAGGGAGCTTTACTCTGTATCTAACCCTTGCTGTACCTGCCCTGGGAGTGTTTGATGGGACAGTGAAGAGGGAGCTTTACTCTGTATCTAACCCATGCTGTACCTGTCCTGGGAGTGTTTGATGGGACAGTGCAGAGGGAGCTTTACTCTGTATCTAACCCTTGCTGTACCTGCACTGGGAGTGTTTGATGGGACAGTGTAGAGGGAGCTTTACTCTGTATCTAACCCATGCTGTACCTGCTCTGGGAGTGTTTGAGGGAACAGTGCAGAGGGAGCTTTTCTCTGTATCTAACCTGTGCTGTACCTGCTCTGGGAGTGTTTGATGGGACAGTGTAGAGGGAGCTTTACTCTGTATCTAACCCGTGCTGTAGCTGCCCTGGGAATATTTGATGGGACAGTGTAGAGGGAGCTTTACTCTGTATCTAACCCGTGCTGTAGCTGCCCTGGGAATATTTGATGGGACAGTGTAGAGGGAGCTTTACTCTGTATCTAACCCTTGCTGTACCTGCCCTGGGAGTGTTTGATGGGACAGTGAAGAGGGAGCTTTACTCTGTATCTAACCCGTGCTGTACCTGCCCTGGGAGTGTTTGATGGGACAGTGTAGAGGGAGCTTTGCTCTGTATCTAACCCGTGATGTACTTGCCCTGGGAGTGTTTGATGGGACAGTGTAGAGGGAGCTTTACTCTGTATCTAACCCGTGCTGTACCTGAACTGACTGCACTCGATGCTGAAGACCGGGTATCAAGTTTCCAGGACTTTCTGCCCTGATGAAAACAAATTTACCAAAGAATTAAAGGAAATAAACAGAAGAAACTTCACTCAGTTAAATCCATAGAAAAAGTCCTGTGATTCTCAGATAGAAGATATTTGGGGAGGAGGCGCTGCACTGAAGGGACTGGGAGGAAGGGACAGCACATCTTTAAGCCAAAAAAACAGAAATTCATTAGAAAAACAAATTGAGCTTCAAAACAAATTGTGATGAGTGCAATTATGGGGATTTTCATGCCTCATTCAATCTGTTGTAATTAATAGACCTGGACTGGACAGTGTTTGCGACTGAGCTTAGCTGGCTCCTGTCTGGCAGAGAGCAGATGACAGAGATGATTTTCTATCTGGTCTCCATGTCACTTGGCTAATTGGCTGCAGTGAGTTAATGAAAAGTGAAAAGCTCCAGAAGGAAATCACAGCGAGGGAGGGGGAGGGAGAGAGGGTGGAGGAGGGGGGAGGGAGGGGGGGGGTGGA
>CM059440.1:19159629-19206220 GCA_030390025.1 Squalus acanthias
GGGGTGTGTTATATCAGAGTGTTACAGTGAGGGGTGTGTTATATCAGAGTGTTACAGTGAGGGTGTGTTATATCAGAGTGTTACAGTGAGGGTGTGTTATATCAGAGTGTTACAGTGAGGGGTGTGTTATATCAGAGTGTTACAGTGAGGGGTGTGTTATATCAGAGTGTTACAGTGAGGGGTGTGTTATATCAGAGTGTTACAGTGAGGGGTGTGTTATATCAGAGTGTTACAGTGAGGGGTGTGTTATATCAGAGTGTTACAGTGAGGGGTGTGTTATATCAGAGTGTTACAGTGAGGGGTGTGTTATATCAGAGTGTTACAGTGAGGGGTGTGTTATATCAGAGTGTTACAGTGAGGGGTGTGTTATATCAGAGTGTTACAGTGAGGGTGTGTTATATCAGAGTGTTACAGTGAGGGGTGTGTTATATCAGAGTGTTACAGTGAGGGGTGTGTTATATCAGAGTGTTACAGTGAGGGGTGTGTTATATCAGAGTGTTACAGTGAGGGGTGTGTTATATCAGAGTGTTACAGTGAGGGGTGTGTTATATCAGAGTGTTACAGTGAGGGGTGTGTTATATCAGAGTGTTACAGTGAGGGTGTGTTATATCAGGGTGTTACAGTGAGGGTGTGTTATATCAGAGTGTTACAGTGAGGGGTGTGTTATATCAGAGTGTTACAGTGAGGGGTGTGTTATATCAGAGTGTTACAGTGAGGGGTGTGTTATATCAGAGTGTTACAGTGAGGGTGTGTTATATCAGGGTGTTACAGTGAGGGTGTGTTATATCAGAGTGTTACAGTGAGGGGTGTGTTATATCAGAGTGTTACAGTGAGGGGTGTGTTATATCAGAGTGTTACAGTGAGGGGTGTGTTATATCAGAGTGTTACAGTGAGGGGTGTGTTATATCAGAGTGTTACAGTGAGGGGTGTGTTATATCAGAGTGTTACAGTGAGGGTGTGTTATATCAGAGTGTTACAGTGAGGGGTGTGTTATATCAGAGTGTTACAGTGAGGGTGTGTTATATCAGGGTGTTACAGTGAGGGTGTGTTATATCAGAGTGTTACAGTGAGGGGTGTGTTATATCAGAGTGTTACAGTGAGGGGTGTGTTATATCAGAGTGTTACAGTGAGGGGTGTGTTATATCAGAGTGTTACAGTGAGGGGTGTGTTATATCAGAGTGTTACAGTGAGGGGTGTGTTATATCAGAGTGTTACAGTGAGGGGTGTGTTATATCAGAGTGTTACAGTGAGGGGTGTGTTATATCAGAGTGTTACAGTGAGGGTGTGTTATATCAGAGTGTTACAGTGAGGGGTGTGTTATATCAGAGTGTTACAGTGAGCGGTGTGTTATATCAGGGTGTTACAGTGAGGGTGTGTTATATCAGAGTGTTACAGTGAGGGGTGTGTTATATCAGAGTGTTACAGTGAGGGGTGTGTTATATCAGAGTGTTACAGTGAGGGGTGTGTTATATCAGAGTGTTACAGTGAGGGGTGTGTTATATCAGAGTGTTACAGTGAGGGGTGTGTTATATCAGAGTGTTACAGTGAGGGTGTGTTATATCAGAGTGTTACAGTGAGGGGTGCGTTATATCAGAGTGTTACAGTGAGGGGTGTGTTATATCAGAGTGTTACAGTGAGGGGTGTGTTATATCAGAGTGTTACAGTGAGGGGTGTGTTATATCAGAGTGTTACAGTGAGGGAGTGTTATATCAGAGTGTTACAGTGAGGGTGCGTTATATTAGGGTGTTACAGTGAGTGGTGTCGGGTATATAAAAGTGTTACAGTGAGGGGTGTGTTATATAAGAGGATTACAGTGAGTGGTGTCGGGTATATTAGAGTGTTACAGTGAGGGGTGTGTTATATCAGAGTGTTACAGTGAGGGGTGTGTTATATCAGAGTGTTACAGTGAGGGTGTGCGTTATAGTAGGGTGTTACAGTGAGTGGTGTCGGGTATATAAGAGTGTTACAGTGAGGAGTGTGTTATATCAGCGTGTTACAGTGAGGGGTGTGTTATATCAGAGTGTTACAGTGAGGGGTGTGTTATATCAGAGTGTTACAGTGAGGGGTGTGTTATATCAGAGTGTTACAGTGAGGGTGTGTTATATCAGAGTGTTACAGTGAGGGGTGTGTTATATCAGAGTGTTACAGTGAGGGGTGTGTTATATCAGAGTGTTACAGTGAGGGGTGTGTTATATCAGAGTGTTACAGTGAGGGGTGTGTTATATCAGAGTGTTACAGTGAGGGGTGTGTTATATCAGAGTGTTACAGTGAGGGGTGTGTTATATCAGAGTGTTACAGTGAGGGGTGTGTTATATCAGAGTGTTACAGTGAGGGTGTGTTATATCAGAGTGTTACAGTGAGGGGTGTGTTATATCAGAGTGTTACAGTGAGGGTGTGTTATATCAGGTGTTACAGTGAGGGGATGTTATATCAGAGTGTTACAGTGAGGGGTGTGTTATATCAGAGTGTTACAGTGAGGGTGTGTTATATCAGAGTGTTACAGTGAGGGGTGTGTTATATCAGAGTGTTACAGTGAGGGGTGTGTTATATCAGAGTGTTACAGTGAGGGATGTTATATCAGAGTGTTACAGTGAGGGGTGTGTTATATCAGAGTGTTACAGTGAGGGGTGTGTTATATCAGAGTGTTACAGTGAGGGGTGTGTTATATCAGAGTGTTACAGTGAGGGTGTGTTATATCAGAGTGTTAAAGTGAGGAGTGTGTTATATAACAGGGTTACAGTGAGGGGTGCATTATATTAGGGTGTTCCAGTGAGGGGCATGTCATATAAGACGGTAACAGTGAGGGGTGTGTTGTATCAGGGTGTTACAGTGAGAGGTGTGTTATATCAGAGTGTTACAGTGAGGGGTGTGTTATATCAGAGTGTTACAGTGGGGGATGTTATATCAGAGTGTTACAGTGAGGGGTGTGTTATATCAGAGTGTTACAGTGAGGGGTGCGTTATATCAGAGTGTTACAGTGAGGGGTGTGTTATATCAGAGTGTTACAGTGGGGGATGTTATATCAGAGTGTTACAGTGAGGGGTGTGTTATATCAGAGTGTTAGAGTGAGGGGTGTGTTATATCAGAGTGTTACAGTGAGTGGTGTCGGGTATATTAGAGTGTTACAGTGAGGAGTGTGTTATATCAGAGTGTTACAGTGAGGGGTGTGTTATATCAGTGTGTTACAGTGAGGGGTGCGTTATATCAGAGTGTTACAGTGAGGGGTGTGTTATATCAGAGTGTTACAGTGAGGGTGTGTTATATCAGAGTGTTACAGTGAGGGGTGTGTTATATCAGAGTGTTACAGTGAGGGGTGTGTTATATCAGAGTGTTACAGTGAGGAGTGTGTTATATCAGAGTGTTACAGTGAGGGGTGTGTTATATCAGAGTGTTACAGTGAGGGGTGTGTTATATCAGAGTGTTACAGTGAGGGTGTGTTATATCAGAGTGTTACAGTGAGGGGTGTGTTATATCAGAGTGTTACAGTGAGGGGTGTGTTATATAAGAGGGTTACAGTGAGGGGTGCATTATATTAGGGTGTTACAGTGAGGGGCATGTTATATAAGACGGTTACAGTGAGGGGTGTGTTATATCAGAGTGTTACAGTGAGGGGTGTGTTATATCAGAGTGTTACAGTGAGGGGTGTGTTATATCAGAGTGTTACAGTGAGGGTTGTGTTATATCACAGTGTTACAGTGAGGGATGTTACATCAGAGTGTTACAGTGAGGGGTGCGTTATATCAGAGTGTTACAGTGAGGGGTGTGTTATATCAGAGTGTTACAGTGAGGGTGTGTTATATCAGAGTGTTACAGTGAGGGGTGTGTTATATCAGAGTGTTACAGTGAGCGGTGTGTTATATAAGAGTGTTACAGTGAGGGTGTGCGTTATATTAGGGTGTTACAGTGAGTGGTGTCGGGTATATCAGAGTGTTACAGTGAGGGGTGTGTTATATAAGAGTGTTACAGTGAGTGGTGTCGGTATATTAGAGTGTTACAGTGAGGGGTGTGTTATATCAGAGTGTTACAGTGAGGGGTGTGTTATATCAGAGTGTTACAGTGAGGGTGTGTTATATCAGAGTGTTACAGTGAGTGGTGTGTTATATCAGAGTGTTACAGTGAGGGTGTGTTATATCAGAGTGTTACAGTGAGGGGTGTGTTATATCAGAGTGTTACAGTGAGGGGTGCGTTATATCAGAGTGTTACAGTGAGGGGTGTGTTATATCAGAGTGTTACAGTGAGGGGTGTGTTATATCAGAGTGTTACAGTGAGGGGTGTGTTATATCAGAGTGTTACAGTGAGGGGTGTGTTATATCAGAGTGTTACAGTGAGTGGTGTGTTATATCAGAGTGTTACAGTGAGGGTGTGTTATATCAGAGTGTTACAGTGAGGGGTGTGTTATATCAGAGTGTTACAGTGAGGGGTGTGTTATATCAGAGTGTTACAGTGAGGGTGTGTTATATCAGGGTGTTACAGTGAGGGTGTGTTATATCAGAGTGTTACAGTGAGGGGTGTGTTATATCAGAGTGTTACAGTGAGGGTGTGGTATATCAGAGTGTTACAGTGAGGGTGTGTTATATCAGAGTGTTACAGTGAGGGTGTGTTATATCAGAGTGTTACAGTGAGGGGTGTGTTATATCAGGGTGTTACAGTGAGGGGTGTGTTATATCAGAGTGTTACAGTGAGGGGTGTGTTATATCAGAGTGTTACAGTGAGGGGTGTGTTATATCAGAGTGTTACAGTGAGGGTGTGTTATATCAGAGTGTTACAGTGAGGGGTGTGTTATATCAGAGTGTTACAGTGAGGGGTGTGTTATATCAGAGTGTTACAGTGAGGGTGTGTTATATCAGAGTGTTACAGTGAGGGGTGTGTTATATCAGAGTGTTACAGTGAGGGGTGTGTTATATCAGAGTGTTACAGTGAGGGTGTGTTATATCAGAGTGTTACAGTGAGGGGTGTGTTATATCAGAGTGTTACAGTGAGGGTGTGTTATATCAGAGTGTTACAGTGAGGGTGTGTTATATCAGAGTGTTACAGTGAGGGGTGTGTTATATCAGAGTGTTACAGTGAGGGTGTGTTATATCAGAGTGTTACAGTGAGGGTGTGTTATATCAGAGTGTTACAGTGAGGGTGTGTTATATCAGAGTGTTACAGTGAGGGTGTGTTATATCAGAGTGTTACAGTGAGGGTGTGTTATATCAGAGTGTTACAGTGAGCGGTGTGTTATATCAGAGTGTTACAGTGAGGGTGTGTTATATCAGGGTGTTACAGTGAGGGGTGTGTTATATCAGAGTGTTACAGTGAGGGGTGTGTTATATCAGAGTGTTACAGTGAGGGGTGTGTTATATCAGAGTGTTACAGTGAGGGGTGTGTTATATCAGAGTGTTACAGTGAGGGTGTGTTATATCAGAGTGTTACAGTGAGGGTGTGTTATATCAGAGTGTTACAGTGAGGGGTGTGTTATATAAGAGTGTTACAGTGAGGGGTGTGTTATATCAGAGTGTTACAGTGAGGGGTGTGTTATATCAGAGTGTTACAGTGAGGGGTGTGTTATATCAGAGTGTTACAGTGAGGGGTGTGTTATATCAGAGTGTTACAGTGAGGGTGTGTTATATCAGAGTGTTACAGTGAGGGGTGTGTTATATAAGAGTGTTACAGTGAGGGGTGTGTTATATCAGAGTGTTACAGTGAGGGGTGTGTTATATCAGAGTGTTACAGTGAGGGGTGTGTTATATCAGAGTGTTACAGTGAGGGGTGTGTTATATCAGAGTGTTACAGTGAGGGGTGTGTTATATCAGAGTGTTACAGTGAGGGTGTGTTATATCAGGGTGTTACAGTGAGCGGTGTGTTATATCAGAGTGTTACAGTGAGGGTGTGTTATATCAGAGTGTTACAGTGAGGGTGTGTTATATCAGAGTGTTACAGTGAGGGTGTGTTATATCAGAGTGTTACAGTGAGGGGTGTGTTATATCAGAGTGTTACAGTGAGGGTGTGTTATATCAGAGTGTTACAGTGAGGGGTGTGTTATATCAGAGTGTTACAGTGAGGGGTGTGTTATATCAGAGTGTTACAGTGAGGGGTGTGTTATATCAGAGTGTTACAGTGAGCGGTGTGTTATATCAGAGTGTTACAGTGAGGGTGTGTTATATCAGAGTGTTACAGTGAGGGGTGTGTTATATCAGAGTGTTAAAGTGAGTGGTGTCGGGTATATCAGAGTGTTACAGTGAGGGTGTGTTATATCCAGAGTGTTACAGTGAGGGTGTGTTATATCAGAGTGTTACAGTGAGGGGTGTGTTATATCAGGGTGTTACAGTGAGGGGTGTGTTATATCAGAGTGTTACAGTGAGCGGTGTGTTATATCAGAGTGTTACAGTGAGTGGTGAGTTATATCAGAGTGTTACAGTGAGGGGTGTGTTATATCAGAGTGTTACAGTGAGGGAGTGTTATATCAGAGTGTTACAGTGAGGGGTGTTATATAAGAGTGTTACAGTGAGGGGTGTGTTATATCAGGGTGTTACAGTGAGGGTGTGTTATATCAGTGTGTACAGTGAGGGTGTGTTATATCAGAGTGTTACAGTGAGGGGTGTGTTATATCAGAGTGTTACAGTGAGGGTGTGTTATATCAGAGTGTTACAGTGAGGGTGTGTTATATCAGAGTGTTACAGTGAGGGGAGTGTTATATCAGAGTGTTACAGTGAGGGGTGTGTTATATCAGAGTGTTACAGTGAGGGGTGTGTTATATCAGAGTGTTACAGTGAGGGTGTGTTATATCAGAGTGTTACAGTGAGGGGTGTGTTATATCAGAGTGTTACAGTGAGGGTGTGTTATATCAGAGTGTTACAGTGAGGGGTGTGTTATATCAGAGTGTTACAGTGAGGGGTGTGTTATATCAGAGTGTTACAGTGAGGGGTGTGTTATATCAGAGTGTTACAGTGAGGGTGTGTTATATCAGAGTGTTACAGTGAGGGGTGTGTTATATAAGAGTGTTACAGTGAGGGTGTGTTATATCAGAGTGTTACAGTGAGGGGTGTGTTATATCAGAGTGTTACAGTGAGGGGTGTGTTATATCAGAGTGTTACAGTGAGGGTGTGTTATATCAGAGTGTTACAGTGAGGGTGTGTTATATCAGAGTGTTACAGTGAGGGGTGTGTTATATCAGAGTGTTACAGTGAGGGGTGTTATATCAGAGTGTTACAGTGAGGGGTGTGTTATATCAGAGTGTTACAGTGAGGGGTGTGTTATATCAGAGTGTTACAGTGAGGGGTGTGTTATATCAGAGTGTTACAGTGAGGGTGTGTTATATCAGAGTGTTACAGTGAGGGGTGTGTTATATCAGAGTGTTACAGTGAGGGGTGTGTTATATCAGAGTGTTACAGTGAGTGGTGTGTTATATCAGAGTGTTACAGTGAGGGTGTGTTATATCAGAGTGTTACAGTGAGGGGTGTGTTATATCAGAGTGTTACAGTGAGGGGTGTGTTATATCAGAGTGTTACAGTGAGGGGTGTGTTATATCAGAGTGTTACAGTGAGGGGTGTGTTATATCAGAGTGTTACAGTGAGGGGTGTGTTATATCAGAGTGTTACAGTGAGGGGTGTGTTATATCAGAGTGTTACAGTGAGGGGTGTGTTATATCAGAGTGTTACAGTGAGGGGTGTGTTATATCAGAGTGTTACAGTGAGGGTGTGTTATATCAGAGTGTTACAGTGAGGGTGTGTTATATCAGAGTGTTACAGTGAGCGGTGTGTTATATCAGAGTGTTACAGTGAGGGGTGAGTTATATCAGAGTGTTACAGTGAGGGTGTGTTATATCAGAGTGTTACAGTGAGGGGTGTGTTATATCAGAGTGTTACAGTGAGGGATGTTATATCAGAGTGTTACAGTGAGGGTGTGTTATATCAGAGTGTTACAGTGAGGGGTGTGTTATATCAGAGTGTTACAGTGAGTGGTGTAGTTATATAGAGTGTTACAGTGAGGGGTGTGTTATATCAGAGTGTTACAGTGAGCGGCTGTGTTATATCAGAGTGTTACAGTGAGGGGTGTGTTATATCAGAGTGTTACAGTGAGGGGTGTGTTATATCAGAGTGTTACAGTGAGGGGTGTGTTATATCAGAGTGTTACAGTGAGGGGTGTGTTATATCAGAGTGTTACAGTGAGGGGTGTTATATAAGAGGGTTACAGTGAGGGGTGCGTTATATGAGGGTGTTACAGTGAGTGGTGTCGGGTATATAAAAGTGTTACAGTGAGGGGTGTGTTATATATGAGGATTACAGTGAGTGGTATCGGGTATATTAGAGTGTTACAGTGAGGGGTGTGTTATGTAAGAGTGTTACAGTGAGTGGTGTCAGGTATATCAGAGTGTTACAGTGAGGGGTGCGTTATATCAGAGTGTTACAGTGAGGGGTGTGTTATATCAGAGTGTTACAGTGAGGGGTGTGTTATATCAGAGTGTTACAGTGAGTGGTGTCAGTATATTAGAGTGTTACAGTGCGGGGTGTGTTATATCAGAGTGTTACAGTGAGGGGTGTGTTATATCAGAGTGTTACAGTGAGGGGTGTGTTATATAAGAGTGTTACAGTGAGGGGTGTGTTATATCAGAGTGTTACAGTGAGTGGTGTCAGGTATATAAGAGTGTTACAGTGAGTGGTGAGTTATATCAGAGTGTTACAGTGAGGGGTGTGTTATATCAGAGTGTTACAGTGAGGGGTGTGTTATATCAGAGTGTTACAGTGAGGGTGTGTTATATCAGAGTGTTACAGTGAGGGTGTGTTATATCAGAGTGTTACAGTGAGGGGTGTGTTATATCAGAGTGTTACAGTGAGGGGTGTGTTATATCAGAGTGTTACAGTGAGGGGTGTGTTATATCAGAGTGTTACAGTGAGTGGTGTGTTATATCAGAGTGTTACAGTGAGGGTGTGTTATATCAGAGTGTTACAGTGAGTGGTGTGTTATATAAGAGTGTTACAGTGAGTGGTGTGTTATATCAGAGTGTTACAGTGAGGGTGTGTTATATCAGAGTGTTACAGTGAGGGGTGTGTTATATCAGAGTGTTACAGTGAGGGGTGTGTTATATCAGAGTGTTACAGTGAGGGTGTGTTATATCAGAGTGTTACAGTGAGGGGTGTGTTATATCAGAGTGTTACAGTGAGGGTGTGTTATATCAGAGTGTTACAGTGAGGGGTGTGTTATATCAGAGTGTTACAGTGAGGGTGTGTTATATCAGAGTGTTACAGTGAGGGTGTGTTATATCAGAGTGTTACAGTGAGGGTGTGTTATATCAGAGTGTTACAGTGAGGGTGTGTTATATCAGAGTGTTACAGTGAGGGTGTGTTATATCAGAGTGTTACAGTGAGGGGTGTGTTATATCAGAGTGTTACAGTGAGGGGTGTGTTATATCAGAGTGTTACAGTGAGGGGTGTGTTATATCAGAGTGTTACAGTGAGGGGTGTGTTATATCAGAGTGTTACAGTGAGGGTGTGTTATATCAGAGTGTTACAGTGAGGGTGTGTTATATCAGAGTGTTACAGTGAGGGTGTGTTATATCAGAGTGTTACAGTGAGGGGTGTGTTATATCAGGGTGTTACAGTGAGGGGTGTGTTATATCAGAGTGTTACAGTGAGGGGTGTGTTATATCAGAGTGTTACAGTGAGAGGTGTGTTATATCAGAGTGTTACAGTGAGGGGTGTGTTATATAAGAGTGTTACAGTGAGTGGTGTCAAGTATATTAGAGTGTTACAGTGAGGGGTGTGTTATATCAGAGTGTTACAGTGAGGGGTGTGTTATATCAGAGTGTTACAGTGAGGGGTGTGTTACATCACAGTGTTACAGTGAGGGATGTTATATCAGAGTGTTACAGTGATGGGTGTGTTATATCAGAGTGTTACAGTGAGGGATGTTATATCAGAGTGTTACAGTGAGGGCTGTTATATAAGAGGGTTACAGTGAGGGGTGCGTTATATGAGGGTGTTGCAGTGAGTGGTGTCGGGTATATAAAAGTGTTACAGTGAGGGGTGTGTTATATAAGAGGATTACAGTGAGTGGTGTCGGGTATATTAGAGTGTTACAGTGAGGGGTGTGTTATGTAAGAGTGTTACAGTGAGTGGTGTCAGGTATATCAGAGTTTTACAGTCAGGGGTGCGTTATATCAGAGTGTTACAGTGAGGGGTGTGTTATATCAGAGTGTTACAGTGAGGGGTGTGTTATATCAGAGTGTTACAGTGATGGTGTCGGTATATTAGAGTGTTACAGTGCGGGGTGTGTTATATCAGAGTGTTACAGTGAGCGGTGTGTTATATCAGAGGGTTACAGTGAGTGGTGTCAGGTATATTAGAGTGTTACAGTGAGGGGTGTGTTATATCAGAGTGTTACAGTGAGCGGTGTGTTATATCAGAGTGTTACAGTGAGGGGTGTGTTATATCAGAGTGTTACAGTGAGGGGTGTGTTATATCAGAGTGTTACAGTGAGTGGTGTCGTTATATAAGAGTGTTACAGTGAGTGGTAAGTTATATCAGAGTGTTACAGTGAGGGTGTGTTATATCAGAGTGTTACAGTGAGGGGTGTGTTATATAAGAGTGTTACAGTGAGGGGTGTGTTATATCAGAGTGTTACAGTGAGCGGTGTGTTATATAAGAGTGTTACAGTGAGTGGTGTGTTATATCAGAGTGTTACAGTGAGGGGTGTGTTATATCAGAGTGTTACAGTGAGGGGTGTGTTATATCAGAGTGTTACAGTGAGGGGTGTGTTATATCAGAGTGTTACAGTGAGGGGTGTGTTATATCAGAGTGTTACAGTGAGGGGTGTGTTATATCAGAGTGTTACAGTGAGGGGTGTGTTATATCAGAGTGTTACAGTGAGCGGTGTGTTATATCAGAGTGTTACAGTGAGGGGTGTGTTATATCAGAGTGTTACAGTGAGGGGTGTGTTATATCAGAGTGTTACAGTGAGGGGTGTGTTATATCAGAGTGTTACAGTGAGGGGTGTGTTATATCAGAGTGTTACAGTGAGGGGTGTGTTATATCAGAGTGTTACAGTGAGGGGTGTGTTATATCAGAGTGTTACAGTGAGGGGTGTGTTATATCAGAGTGTTACAGTGAGGGGTGTGTTATATCAGAGTGTTACAGTGAGGGGTGTGTTATATCAGAGTGTTACAGTGAGGGTGTGTTATATCAGGGTGTTACAGTGAGGGTGTGTTATATCAGAGTGTTACAGTGAGGGTGTGTTATATCAGAGTGTTACAGTGAGGGGTGTGTTATATCAGAGTGTTACAGTGAGGGGTGTGTTATATCAGAGTGTTACAGTGAGGGGTGTGTTATATCAGAGTGTTACAGTGAGGGTGTGTTATATCAGAGTGTTACAGTGAGGGTGTGTTATATCAGAGTGTTACAGTGAGGGGTGTGTTATATCAGAGTGTTACAGTGAGGGGTGTGTTATATCAGAGTGTTACAGTGAGGGGTGTGTTATATCAGAGTGTTACAGTGAGGGGTGTGTTATATCAGAGTGTTACAGTGAGGGTGTGTTATATCAGAGTGTTACAGTGAGGGGTGTGTTATATCAGAGTGTTACAGTGAGGGTGTGTTATATCAGAGTGTTACAGTGAGGGTGTGTTATATCAGAGTGTTACAGTGAGGGGTGTGTTATATCAGAGTGTTACAGTGAGGGTGTGTTATATCAGAGTGTTACAGTGAGGGGTGTGTTATATCAGAGTGTTACAGTGAGGGGTGTGTTATATAAGAGGGTTACAGTGAGTGGTGTGTATATTAGAGTGTTACAGTGAGGGGTGTGTTATATCAGAGTGTTACAGTGAGGGGTGTGTTATATCAGAGTGTTACAGTGAGGGGTGTGTTATATCAGAGTGTTACAGTGAGGGTGTGGTATATCAGAGTGTTACAGTGAGGGTGTGTTATATCAGAGTGTTACAGTGAGGGGTGTGTTATATCAGAGTGTTACAGTGAGGGATGTTATATCAGAGTGTTACAGTGAGGGGTGTGTTATATAAGAGTGTTACAGTGAGGGGTGTGTTATATCAGGGTGTTACAGTGAGGGGTGTGTTATATCAGAGTGTTACAGTGAGGGTGTGTTATATCAGAGTGTTACAGTGAGGGGTGTGTTATATCAGAGTGTTACAGTGAGGGTGTGTTATATCAGAGGGTTACAGTGAGGGGTGTGTTATATCAGAGTGTTACAGTGAGGGGTGTGTTATATCAGAGTGTTACAGTGAGGGGTGTGTTATATCAGAGTGTTACAGTGAGGGGTGTGTTATATCAGAGTGTTACAGTGAGGGTGTGTTATATCAGAGTGTTACAGTGAGGGTGTGTTATATCAGAGTGTTACAGTGAGGGGTGTGTTATATCAGAGTGTTACAGTGAGGGGTGTGTTATATCAGAGTGTTACAGTGAGGGTGTGTTATATCAGAGTGTTACAGTGAGGGGTGTGTTATATCAGAGTGTTACAGTGAGGGTGTGTTATATCAGAGTGTTACAGTGAGGGTGTGTTATATCAGAGTGTTACAGTGAGGGGTGTGTTATATCAGAGTGTTACAGTGAGGGGTGTGTTATATCAGAGTGTTACAGTGAGGGGTGTGTTATATCAGAGTGTTACAGTGAGGGGTGTGTTATATCAGAGTGTTACAGTGAGGGGTGTGTTATATCAGAGTGTTACAGTGAGGGGTGTGTTCTATAAGAGGGTTACAGTGAGTGGTGTCAGGTATATTAGAGTGTTACAGTGAGTGGTGTGTTATATTAGGGTGTTACAGTGAGGGGTGTTTTCTATCATAGAAACATAGAAACATAGAAAATAGGTACAGGAGTAGACCATTCGGTCCTTCGAGCCTGCACCGCCATTCAATGCGTTCATGGCTGAACATGCTACCTCAGTACCCCATTCCTGCTTTCTCGCCATACCCCTTGATCCCCTTAGTTGTGAGTGTTATATCTAACTCCCTTTTGAATATATTTAGCGAACTGGCCTCAACAACCTTCTGTGGAAGAGAATTCCATAGATTCACCACTCTCTGGGTGAAGAAGTTCCTCCTCAGCTCAGTCCTAAATGGCTTCCCCTTAATCCTTAGACTGTGACCCCTGGTTCTAGTTTTCCCTACCATTGGGAACATTCTGCCCGCATCTAATTTGTCTAAACCAGTCAGGATTTTAAATGTCTCTATAAGATCCCCCCTCATTCTTCTGAACTCCAGAGGATACAAGTTCAGTTGACCCAATCTTTCTTGATATGTCAGTCCGGCCATCCCAGGAATCAATCTAGTGAACCTTCGCTGCACTCCCTCAATAGCAAGAATGTCCTTCCTTAAGTTAGGAGACCAAAACTGCGCACAATACTCCAGGTGTGGCCCCACCAAGGCCCTGTACAACTGTAGCATCACCTCCCTACTCCTGTACTCAAATCCCCTTGCTATGAAGGCCATCATTCCGTTTGCTTTCTTGACTGCCTGCTGCACTTGCATTCCCACCTTCAGTGACTGATGTACCATGACGCCCAGGTCTCGTTGCACGTCCCCTTTCCCTAATCTGCCACCATTCAGGTAATAGTCCGCCTCTCTATTTTTACCACCAAAGTGGATAACCTCACATTTATCCACATTGTACTTCATCTGCCATACATTTGCCCATTCACCCAACCTGTCCAAGTCACTCTGTAGCCTCCTAGCATCCTCCTCATTGTTCACACTGCCTCCCAATTTAGTGTCATCCGCAAATTTGGAGATATTACATTTAATCCCTTCGTCCAAATCATTAATATATAATGTAAACAGCTGGGGTCCCAGCACCGAACCCTGCGGTACCCCACTGGTCACTGCCTGCCATTCTGAAAAGTACCCATTTACTCCTACTCTTTGTTTCCTGTGTGCCAACCAGTTCTCAATCCACGTCAACACATTACCCCCAATCCCATGTGCTTTAACTTTGCTCACCAATCTCTTGTGTGGGACCTTGTCGAAGGCCTTCTGAAAGTCCAAATACACCACATCTACTGGTTCCCCCCTGTCCACCCTATTGGAAACATCCTCAAAAAATTCCAGAAGATTTGTCAAGCATGATTTCCCTTTCACAAATCCATGCTGACTTGGACCTATCATGTCGCCACTTTCCAAATGGTCTGTTATGACATCTTTAATAATTGCTTCCATCATTTTACCCACGACCGATGTCAGGCTGACCGGTCTATAATTCCCTGCTTTCTCCCTCCCTCCTTTTTTAAAAAGAGGGGTTACATTGGCCACCCTCCACTCCATCGGAACTGATCCAGAGTCTAAGGAATGTTGGAAAATGATCGTCAATGCATCCACTATTTCCAAGGCCACCTCCTTAAGTACTCTGGGATGCAGACCATCAGACCCCGGGGATTTTCAGCCTTCAGTCCCATCAATTTCCCCAATACCTTTTCCCGACTAATAAGGATTTCCCTCAGCTCCTCCCTCTTACCAGATCCTCTGACCCCTTTTATTTCCGGCAGGTTGTGTGTGTCCTCCACAGTAAACACCGAACCAAAGTACTTGTTCAATTGATCTGCCATTTCCTTGTTCCCCATTACGACTTCCCCTGTTTCCGACTGCAGGGGACCTACGTTTGTTTTTACTAACCTCTTTCTTTTTACATATTTATAGAAGCTTTTGCAGTCCATTTTAATGTTCTCTGCAAGCTTCCTTTCATATTTTATTTTCCCTGCCCTAATCAAACCCTTCGTCCTCCTCTGCTGAGTTTTGAAGTTCTCCCAGTCCCCGGGTTTGCTGCTACTTCTGGCCAATTTGTATGCAACTTCCTTGGTTTTAATACTATCCCTGATTTCCCTTGTTAGCCATGGTTGAGCCACCTTCCCTTTTTTATTTTTACGCCAGACCGGGATGTACAATTGTTGTAGTTCATCCATGCGATCTCTAAATGTCTGCCATTGCCCTTCCACTGATAGCCCCTTAAATATCGCTTGCCAATTTAACCTCGCCAATTCACGCCTCATACCCTCAAAGTTGCCCTTATTTAAGTTCTGGACCATGGTCTCTGACTTAACTGTTTCCTTCTCCATCCTAATGTAGAACTCCACCATACTATGGTCACTCTTCCCCAGGGGGCCTCGTACCACAAGATTGCTGATTAGTCCCTCCTCATTACACAACACCCAGTCCAGGATGGCCTCCCCTCGAGTTGGTTCCTCAACATATTGGTTTAGGAAACCATCCCTTAAACACTCCAGGAAATCCTCCTCCACCGTATTGCTTCCAGTTTGAGTAGCCCAATCTATATGCATATTAAAGTCACCCATGATAACTGCCGTGCCTTTTTTGCACGCACCTCTGATTTCCTGTTTCATACCCTCCCCCACCTCACTACTGCTGTTTGGAGGTCTGTACACAACTCCCACTAACGTTTTCTGCCCTTTGGTGTTCTGCAACTCAACCCATATTGATTCCACATCCTCCAAGCTGATGTCCTTCCTAGCTATTGCATTAATCTCCTCTTTAACCAGCAATGCTACCCCACCCCCTTTTCCTTTTATTCTATCCTTTCTGAATGTTGAATACCCCTGGATGTTCAGTTCCCAGCCTTGATTGTTCTGGAGCCACGTCTCTGTAATCCCAATCACATCGTATCCGTTAACATCTATTTGCACAGTCAATTCATCCACCTTATTACGGATACTCCTTGCATTAAGACACAGAGCCTTTAGGCTTGTTTTATTAACATCCTTTGTCCTTTTAGACTTATGATTTAGTATGGCCCTTTGTGTTTCTTGCCTTTGTTTACTCGGCCTTCCCCTATTGTTTCTCACCCTTCTAACATTTGTTTCTGACTGCATATTACTTCCCCCTGTTTCGCTACATAGGTTCCCATTCCCCTGCCATATTAGTTTAAATCCTCCCGAACTGCTTTAGCAAATATTACCCCGAGGACATCGGTTCCAGTCCTGCCCAAGTGCAGACCGTCCCTTTTGTACAGGTCCCACTTCCCCCAGAACTGGTTCCAATGCCTCAGGAATTTGAATCCCTCCCTCCTGCACCACTGCTCAAGCCACGTATTCAATCTCACTATCCTGTTCTCTCTATTCTGATTAGCACGTGGCCCTGGTAGCAATCCAGAGATTACTACCTTAGAGGTCCTACTTTTTAATTTAGCTCCTAGCTCCCTAAATTCTGCTTGTAGGACCTCTTCCCGCTTTTTACCTATATCGTTGTCAGAGTGTTACAGTGAGGGGTGTGTTATATCAGTGTGTTACAGTGATGGGTGTGTTATATCAGAGTGTTACAGTGAGGAGTGAGTTATATCCAAGTGTTACAGTGAGTGGTGTCAGGTATATCAGAGTGTTACAGTGAGGGGTGTGTTATATAAGAGGGTTAAAGTGAGTGGTGTCAGGTATATTAGAGTGTTACTGTGAGGGTTGTGTTATTTAAGAGGGTTATAGTGAGGGTTGTGTTATATCAGGGTGTTCCAGTGAGTGGTGTGTAATATAAGAGTGTTACAGTGAGTGGTGTCAGGTATATCAGAGTGTTACAGTGAGGGGTGTGTTATATAAGAGGGTTACAGTGAGTGGAGTCAGGTATATTAGAGTGTTACTGTGAGGGGTGTGTTATATCACAGGGTTACAGTGAGGGATGTTATATCAGAGTGTTACAGTGAGAGGTGTGTTACATCAAAGTGTTACAGTGAGGGGTGTGTTATATCAGTGTGTTACAGTGAGGGGTGCGTTATATCAGAGTGTTACAGTGAGGGGTGTGTTATATCAGAGTGTTACAGTGAGGGGTGTGTTATATCAGAGTGTTACAGTGAGAGGTGTGTTATATCAGAGTGTTACAGTGAGGGGTGTGTTATATCAGAGTGTTACAGTGAGGGGTGTGTTATATCAGAGTGTTACAGTGAGTGGTGTCAGGTATATTAGAGTGTTACAGTGAGGGGTGTGTTATATCAGAGTGTTACAGTGAGCGGTGTGTTATATCAGAGTGTTACAGTGAGTGGTGTCAGGTATATAAGAGTGTTACAGTGAGTGGTGAGCTATATCAGAGTGTTACAGTGAGGGGTGTGTTATATCAGAGTGTTACAGTGATGGGTGTGTTATATAAGAGTGTTACAGTGAGGGGTGTGTTATATCAGAGTGTTACAGTGAGCGGTGTGTTATATAAGAGTGTTACAGTGAGTGGTGTGTTATATCAGAGTGTTACAGTGAGGGGTGTGTCATATCAGAGTGTTACAGTGAGGGGTGTGTTATATCAGAGTGTTACAGTGAGTGGTGTGTTATATAAGAGTGTTACAGTGAGGGGTGTGTTATATAAGAGTGTTACAGTGAGGGGTGTGTCATATCAGAGTGTTACAGTGAGGGGTGTGTTATATCAGAGTGTTACAGTGAGGGGTGTGTTATATCAGAGTGTTACAGTGAGGGGTCTGTTATATAAGAGTGTTACAGTGAGGGGTGTGTTATGTCAGAATGTTACAGTGAGGGGTGTGTTATATCAGAGTGTTACAGTGAGGGGTGTTATATCAGAGTGTTACAGTGAGGGGTGTGTTATATAAGATGATTACAGTGAGTGGTGTCGGGTATATTAGAGTGTTACAGTGAGGGGTGTGTTATGTAAGAGTGTTACAGTGAGTGGTGTGTTAAATCAGAGTCTTACAGTGAGTGGTGTCGGGTATATTAGAGTGTTAGAGTGAGGGGTGTGTTATATCCAAGTGTTACAGTGAGGGGTGTGTTATATCAGAGTGTTACAGTGAGGGGTGTGTTATATCAGAGTGTTACAGTGAGGGGTGTGTTATATCAGAGTGTTACAGTGAGGGGTGTGTTATATCAGAGTGTTACAGTGAGGGGTGTGTTATATCAGAGTGTTACAGTGAGGGGTGTGTTATATCAGAGTGTTACAGTGAGGGTGTGTTATATCAGAGTGTTACAGTGAGAGGTGTGTTATATCAGAGTGTTACAGTGAGGGTGTGTTATATCAGAGTGTTACAGTGAGGGGTGTGTTATATCAGAGTGTTACAGTGAGGGTGTGTTATATCAGAGTGTTACAGTGAGGGGTGTGTTATATCAGAGTGTTACAGTGAGGGTGTGTTATATCAGAGTGTTACAGTGAGGGTGTGTTATATCAGAGTGTTACAGTGAGGGTGTGTTATATCAGAGTGTTACAGTGAGCGGTGTGTTATATCAGAGTGTTACAGTGAGGGTGTGTTATATCAGGGTGTTACAGTGAGGGGTGTGTTATATCAGAGTGTTACAGTGAGGGGTGTGTTATATCAGAGTGTTACAGTGAGGGTGTGTTATATCAGGGTGTTACAGTGAGGGTGTGTTATATCAGAGTGTTACAGTGAGGGGTGTGTTATATCAGAGTGTTACAGTGAGGGGTGTCGTTATATCAGAGTGTTACAGTGAGGGGTGTGTTATATCAGAGTGTTACAGTGAGGGGTGTGTTATATCAGAGTGTTACAGTGAGTGGTGTGTTATATCAGAGTGTTACAGTGAGGGGTGTGTTATATCAGAGTGTTACAGTGAGGGGTGTGTTATATCAGAGTGTTACAGTGAGGGGTGTGTTATATAAGAGTGTTACAGTGAGGGGTGTGTTATATCAGAGTGTTACAGTGAGGGGTGTGTTATATCAGAGTGTTACAGTGAGGGTGTGTTATATCAGAGTGTTACAGTGAGGGGTGTGTTATATAAGAGTGTTACAGTGAGTGGTGTCGGGTATATTAGAGTGTTACAGTGAGGGGTGTGTTATGTAAGAGTGTTACAGTGAGTGGTGTGTTATATCAGAGTCTTACAGTGAGTGGTGTCGGGTATATTAGAGTGTTAGAGTGAGGGGTGTGTTATATCCAAGTGTTACAGTGAGTGCTGTCAGGTATATCAGAGTGTTACAGTGAGGGGTGTGTTATATAATAGGGTTACAGTGAGTGGTGTCAGGTATATTAAAGTGTTACAGTGAGGGGTGTGTTAAATCAGAGTGTTACAGTGAGCGGTGTGTTATATCAGGGTGTTCCAGTGAGGGGTGTGTAATATAAGAGTGTTACAGTGAGTGGTGTCAGGTATATTAGAGTGTTAGAGTGAGGGGTGTGTTATATCCAAGTGTTACAGTGAGTGATGTCAGGTATATCAGAGTGTTACAGTGAGGGGTGTGTTATATAAGAGGGTTACAGTGAGTGGTGTCATGTATATCAGAGTGTTACAGTGAGGGGTGTGTTATATTAGAGTGTTACAGTGAGGGGTGTGTTATATCAGAGTGTTACAGTGAGGGGTGTGTTATATAAGAGTGTTACAGTGAGTGGTGTGTTATATCAGAGTGTTACAGTGAGGGGTGTGTTATATCAGAGTGTTACAGTGAGGGGTGTGTTATATCAGAGTGTTACAGTGAGGGGTGTGTTATATCAGAGTGTTACAGTGAGGGGTGTGTTATATCAGAGTGTTACAGTGAGGGGTGTGTTATATAAGAGTGTTACAGTGAGGGGTGTGTTATATCAGAGTGTTACAGTGAGGGGTGTGTTATATAAGAGTGTTACAGTGAGGGGTGTGTTATATCAGAGTGTTACAGTGAGGGGTGTGTTATATCAGAGTGTTACAGTGAGGGGTGTGTTATATCAGAGTGTTACAGTGAGGGGTGTGTTATATCAGAGTGTTACAGTGAGGGGTGTGTTATATAAGAGTGTTACAGTGAGGGGTGTGTTATATAAGAGTGTTACAGTGAGGGGTGTGTTATATCAGAGTGTTACAGTGAGGGGTGTGTTATATCAGAGTGTTACAGTGAGGGGTATGTTATATAAGAGGGTTACAGTGAGAGGTGTGTTATATCAGGGTGTTACAGTGAGGGGTATGTTATATCAGAGTGTTACAGTGAGCGGTGTGTTATATAAGAGTGTTACAGTGAGTGGTGTCAGGTATATTAGAGTGTTACAGTGAGGGGTGTGTTATATCAGAGTGTTACAGTGAGGGGTGTGTTATATCAGAGTGTTACAGTGAGGGGTGTGTTATATAAGAGTGTTACAGTGAGGGGTGTGTTATATCAGAGTGTTACAGTGAGGTGTGTGTTATATCAGAGTGTTACTGTGAGGGGTGTGTTATATCAGAGTGTTACAGTGAGGGGTGTGTTATATCAGGGTGTTACAGTGAGGGGTGTGTTATATCAGTGTGTTACAGTGAGGGGTGTGTTATATCAGAGTGTTACAGTGAGGGGTGTTATATCAGAGTGTTACAGTGAGGGGTGTGTTATATCAGAGTGTTACAGTGAGGGGTGTGTTATATCAGAGTGTTACAGTGAGGGGTGTGTTATATCAGAGTGTTACAGTGAGGGGTGTGTTATATCAGAGTGTTACAGTGAGGGGTGTGTTATATCAGAGTGTTACAGTGAGGGGTGTGTTATATCAGAGTGTTACAGTGAGGGGTGTGTTATATCAGAGTGTTACAGTGAGGGGTGTGTTATATCAGAGTGTTACAGTGAGGGGTGTGTTATATCAGAGTGTTACAGTGAGGGGTGTGTTATATCAGAGTGTTACAGTGAGGGGTGTGTTCTATCAGCGTGTTACAGTGAGGGGAAGGTTTGATGTGTCGTCAGCTCTTAATTAGATGATCTCTGTCAGTTGAGCAGTTGAGGAGCCCCCGGGTTAGGGAGTGGAAAATCAGCCAAGGTTCCTGCAGTCGATCATTCACCAGGGTCTCCTGTGGCGAATTCCGTGTGTGTGGACAGGGGCAGATGCAGCTATGATGTCTCGCTCGGTCGAATACACTGCTGGCAGTCCCTGCCCAGGCTCACACATGGAGCACTGGCAGATGGAAAAGGTACTCGGAGGTGCCCAGTAACCCAGCAGGGTTCAGTGTGTTCCAGAGAGCACAGGGTAAGGGAGAAATTGTCAGAGGAATTGGGTGGGCGACGTGAAGGAACTACTAGGTACGTTTGCTCTGCCGCTTACCTGGTGTCTTCAGAACTTCCCGCAGAGCCGTGGTAACTGGCTGATGTGCTAAACCCTCTAGCGTGACACCCTGATGGTGAGGCTGAGAAATGTTAGCAGGCCAGGACTGATTTTCACAGGAGCCCCACAGCTGCCTTCCTGCAACCAGTCCGCGACTGGATTAAATATCCTTCACTCTTCGAGAATTGCATGAATCTGATATTAACCCTATCAGGGTCTTATTCAACGAGTCCAATCTTGTAGAATTATAAAGGAAAAATATTTCTCAACCCCTTGTACATCTGCAGGAGAGACGAGCCCTACCTTTTTATGGTGCTGTTTTATATGAGTCGTAACTCAGTTTAAATTGTGATCCCATGATGGTCCAATGATACTGAGCCATTGTGCACAGAAAGGTCCCTGTTTCCATCTCCAGTCCAGACTGAGTTTATCTGACCTCAGCTGGGCACCAATCCCCATCAGCCCCTTCTCTGGGTAAGGAAGGTTCCTGCTCCCGATCACTAGCCTGGGATTCTTGCCGGATAGTGCCTGTGTGCACATCAGGTGAGGGCAGGATCAGGCTCAGCTGTGATGCCCTTTACAGTTGAATAGCTTGCTAACGTTCACTGCCTATGATCACACGTGGAGTCTGGGTGAGGCGCCGCAGAGTGCTTGCTTTTGTGGAACCAACAAGAGTTGGTGCCCTCGCACGACATCCTTCACACTGGGTCCTTCACACTGAATCCTCTATACTGGGTCCTTCACACTGGATCCTCTATACTGGGTCCTTCACACTGGATCCTCTATACTGGGTCCTTCACACTGGGTCCTCTATACTGGGCCCTTCACACTGGATCCTCTATACTGGGCCCTTCACACTGGGTCCTCTATACTGGGTCCTTCACACTGGATCCTCTATACTGGGCCCTTCACACTGGATCCTCTATACTGGGTCCTTCACACTGGGTCCTCTATACTGGGCCCTTCACACTGGATCCTCCATACTGGGTCCTTCACACTGGGTCCTTCACACTGGATCCTCTATACTGGGTCCTTCACACTGGGTCCTCTATACTGGGCCCTTCACACTGGATCCTCTATACTGGGTCCTTCACACTGGATCCTCTATACTGGGCCCTTCACACTGGATCCTCTATACTGGGTCCTTCACACTGGATCCTCTATACTGGGTCCTTCACACTGAATCCTCTATACTGGGTCCTGCACACCTGGTCCTTCACACTGGGTCCTTCACACTGGGTCCTTCACACTGGGTCCTTCACACTGGGTCCTTCGCACTGGGTCCTTCACACTGGATCCTCTATACTGGGTCCTTCACACTGGATCCTTCACACTGGATCCTCTATACTGGGTCCTTCACACTGGATCCTCTATACTGAGTCCTTCACACTGGATCCTCTATACTGGGTCCTTCACACTGGGTCCTCTATACTGGGTCCTTCGCACTGGGTCCTTCACACTGAATCCTCTATACTGGGTCCTTCACACTGGGTCCTTCACACTGGATCCTCATAGAATCATAGAAATTTACGACACAGAAGGAGGCCATTCGGCCCATTGTGTCTGTGCCGGCCGACAATGAGCTCTCCAGCCTAATCCCACATTCCAGATCTTGGTCTGTAGCCTTGTAGGTTACGACACTTCCAGTGCATATCCAAGTACGTTTTAAATGCGACGAGGGTCTCTGCCTCTACCAACCTTTCAGGCAGTGAGTTCCAGGCCCCCACCATCCTCTGGGTGAAAAAAGTTCTCCTCAACTCCCCCCTAATCCTTCTACCAATTACTTTAAATCTATGCCCCCAGTTATTGACCTCTCTGCTAAGGGAAATAGGTCCCTCCTATTCACTCTATCTCGGCCCCTCATAATGTTATACACCTCAATTAAGTCTCCCCTCAGCCTCCTCTGTTCCAAAGAAAACAACCCCAGCCTATCCAATCTATCCTCATAGCTAAAATTCTCCAGCCCAGGCAACATCCTCGTAAATCTCCTCTGTACCCTCTCTAGTGCAATCACATCCTTCCTGTAATGTGGTGACCAGAAATGTACACAGTACTCTAGCTGTGGCCTAACTAGTGCTTTATACAGTTCAAGCATAACCTCCCTGCTCTTATATTCTATGCCTCGGCTAATAAAGGAAATTATCCCATATGCTGGATCCTGGATCCTTCGCACTGGATCCTTCGCACTGGATCCTTCGCACTGGATCCTTCGCACTGGGCCCTGACATGGCTTGAGGCTGAAGCCTGAGTTCAGGGCGCTGAGCAGAGCTGCTCCATTAGCAGCTGTACATGAGATTGGGGTCATTGTCACATCACTCAGAGTTGTTATGGAATCAGAAAATGTTAGTGTGGTAACGATATTCTGCCACTAGATGTCGATAGCACATGCTGTTTATGTGACACAGCGGGCGGGGGCAGGGGCAGGGGCGGGGGTGGGGGTGGTGAAATTATTCCTGGGCGGAAGTGCAAAACGAGCCATCGTGAATCAGTGGCCTGTTTTACACCCCACCCGAATTTCAAGGAAATGAGTTGCTGATTCGCTAACGCTCGTTTTGCGCTTCCATGAGGTCTCATGGCTGAATAGCTACACAGCAGAACTGTGCCATCGAGAGGAGTTTCTTTCTATAGTCTTTGATTGGAAGTACGTTGAAGATTTGGACTGTCCCTCATTCTATCCTTGGCCCTGTCTATACCCTACATTACTTTGGTTGGGCACACGGTGTCCTTGGCACCATATGAAGTCTTCTTCGCCTCATGTCATTCTTTAAACCCCATTCATTAATGATTCTTTTTGAATATTACCCCTCAATAGGCAATCGCTTGGATGATGGGACCTCTGACGTGGAATCCGAGCCAGACCTCCCGCTGAAACGAAAGCAGCGTCGCAGTCGCACCACGTTTACCGCGGAGCAGCTGGAGGAGTTGGAGAAAGCCTTCGAGAGGACCCACTACCCAGACATCTACACCAGAGAGGAGCTGGCCCAGAGGACCAAACTCACAGAGGCACGGGTCCAGGTGAGTTCATCGGGTTACATCGAGTATCGAGTCTACAGCACAAACAGTCCATTTGGCCCAACAGGTCTATGCCAGTGTTTCTGCTCCACACGAGCCTCCTCCCACCCTACCTCATCTCAGCCTATCAGCATATCCTTCTATTCCTTTCAACTCAACAAGAGAAACCTCAACAATCACCTCCAAAGTCTCCAACACAGAGAGAGACACCAAACAGACAACAGAGTGAGGGCCGTTGGTTTATGCCCACGAGCTGCGATTGTTTTGCTTTCTGTTGTAATGTTAGTCTAACGAGGCTGAAAGTTACGATCCAGCTTCAGCAAGACTGAAAAGTCTGACAGAACCGGGAACTTGTAATATTGGTGTATTCATCCCTCCCTCTGTCTCTGATCTTTCATTGTCTCCTTCGCTGCTTTCTTGCTCTGACCCTCTGGGGGGGTCACTACCGTCATACCTTTGGCGGAGACCTGTTTACCCGGGTAATCGAGGCTTCTGTCGAAGTTATGGCAGCGCAGTGGGAGAAGCCCCAATAATTTAACACCCCCGTTCCATTTCCAATTTATCACGTGTCCTATTCCAATTGTGCCCTTTGACCTGCTCCTCATCTGAACCAAAAGCTGTTAACAACACCAAGTGCCAGTCCCAGTGCGAGCCCTCTCTTCACTGGGTACCTTGCTCGTTATCATCAGGGGACAGATCAGAGTTAAACATCTACGTTGCCCATCACCTGAGAGTGGAACCTGCATGGAGTATACCCAACACATGCACCATTAGCAAGGTATTATGTTCACATAAACTGCTAATGTCCCTTTGCTACATATAAGGGATGAATTCCCACTGTTTATCCTGCTTTTCCTGAGTTTCCAATGCTCTTTGGGAATCCCCCTATAGTACACTACAAAATCCTTTCCCTTCTCCAAATCACTTCCCAGTCATGCAATAGGAACACTGTATAATGGGAGTGAATGGGAAGGAGATCTGGTCTGTTGGAATTCTCGACAATGTGATTGGATGAGAAAAAGTTTAGGCCATTAGGATTTTATACAATGGGAATGAATGACAAATTGTTTGTTTAATTTGAAATTCTGTATAGTTGGAGTGAATGGGAAAGGGTTTGATCCATTGGGATTCTGTACAATGTGACTGAATGGGAAGGAGTTTGGTCTATGGGAATTCCATATAATGGAAGTATGTTAGAAAGAGCTTGATCGATTGGGATTCTGTACAATTCAAGTGAATGGGAAGGGATTTCAGTCTATTGGGATTCTGTACAATGGGAGTGAATGTGAAGGAGTTTAAATCCATTGGGATTCTGTACAATGTGACTGAATGGGAAGGAGTTTAACTCCTATATAATGGGAGTGAATGGGAAAGGGTTTAATTTCATTGGGATTCTGTACAATGGGAGTGAATGGGAAGGAGTTTGGTCCATTGGGATTCTAAGCTTTGATCAGCTATGTGTTTATCTGGTGATGCCCACACTCGGTGAATGAGCAACATCAAAGTGTGAGCATGGAGGTTGTGCAAGGATGTTTGTTTAGTTTCATTTTTACACCAAGGCTCCAGGGAACTGTTTCAGGAACAAATCTCAGCAAAGGTCAGTTTCTGCCCTGACGACTGCAAACTGCACTGGTGCTGACTGGGTCCACAGCCTACAGTTCACACAGGGTGAGGGCAGCACCATGCCTGTCACTTCACTGGACCTTCACAGTGCTAAGCATCCACCCAAGCTCCCTCTCTCTCACCGCCCCCATTTGACCTGAAGACATTAGGGGTGAAGTTGGTCTTTCCAATAGTGGGAAAAGGGGCTTGTAGCAAAAGAGCCTCCTGTTCTACACCACATTGGATTTTCTTCCCATTCACGCCCATAAAATGGACTGTGGATTCGTTACGAGCCCATTTCAAGCTACTGCCAGAGACCAATTTGACTCCCTGCCAGAACACAGTTGCTCAGGTGCCAAGCATCCTCCAATACCTCATCATTCCTGTGTGAGAAGGACAGAGCGTGTTGGCAGGGTATTTGATAATGGAGAACACTCCAGCTGAGCCTGATACTGTCCTCACTCGACGCCCACGTACAGGAGGGTCACCAGACAGTGATCAAGAGAAGGAACCCTGGCTGGTTTTTCCCCTCGCTAATCCAAGGGGCACTGAGGCCAATTGTGGCAGCCCCACTGCTGCCCTGGGTGAGATCAGTTCACTTAACACAGACCAGGGATTTAACCTGGGACTGTACTAGTCCGTATGACTCCGCTATTCAATAGATAAACCTCGGTGAGATATTGGCCAGCCCTCTTGGTGAGATTTTGCTGCATCACATTGGCATGGCTTCCCTCCCCTCCATGAGTATAAATCTTAAACCCAACATTAAAACTGTTTGCAAAGGGGAAGACAGCATGGATTGGAGATTTAGTTACTTTGACTCTCGGGCTGGTTCTCCGCCCCATACTCCCTTTGAGTGGGATTGCCCACTGAGAGTGGGATCAATGAATTCCCCTCAGTGGGTTTAAAATGGCATTGGCTGACGTGATACAGGTACAGTCGCGCTAAAGGACTTCAGTTATGTGGAGAGACTGGAGAAGCTAGGGTTGTTCTCCTTAGAGCACAGAAGGTTAAGAGGAGCTTTAATAGAGGTGTTCAAAATCATGAACGGTTTCGATAGAGTAAATAAGGAGGAACTGTTTCCAGTGGCAGAAGGGGCGGTAACCAGAGAACACGGATTTAAGGTGATTGGCAAAAGAATCGGAGGCGAGATGAGGACTTTTTTTTATACAGCGAGTTGTTATGATCTGGAATGCGCTGCCTGAAAGGGTGGAGGAAGCAGATTCAATAATAACTTTCAAAAGGAAATTGTATAAATACTTGAAAGGAAATAATTACAGGGCTATGGGGAAAGAGCAGGGGAGTGGGACTAATTCACCAAGGCTTCTTCAGCAGCACCTCCCAAACCCGCGACCTCTTCCACCTAGAAGGACAAGGGCAGCAGGCGCATGGGAACACCACCACCTCCAAGTTCCCCTCCAAGTCACACACCATCCTGACTTGGAAGTATATCGCCAATCCTTCATCGTCGCTGGGTCAAAATCCTGGAACTCCCTACCTAACAGCACTGTGGGAGTACCTTCACCACACGGACTGCAGCGGTTCAAGAAGACTGCTCACCACCACCTTCTCGAGGGCAACTAATGATGGGCAATAAATGCTGGCCTTGCCAGTGACGCCCAGAGCCCACAAGCGAATAAAAAAAAATTGGATAGCCCTTTCAAAGAGCCGGCACAGGCATGATGGGCCGAATGGCCTCTTTCTATTCTGTATCATTCTCTGATTCTATGACAGAATGTAGAACGCTGCCTCTCAATGATAGAGTCTCTCCCCAGTCCTATTACAGGGTCTATTTGTAAGTGAATTATTTGGGGCTCTGCATTCCGCCCCTCTCACCCTGCACCGTGTTTTCTGTAGAATCGGAAAATCAGTTGATTTGTTTGGCTTCTGCGTTTTATGCGCTGTTACTGCATTTCTTGTTTGAATGTCGGGATGCCCTGATTGAAATGGGACAGTTGGAGAGGAACGACTCTAACTGATACGTTGGACAGGGGTTTGAGACTCGCTACAAAACAGCAAGGACCAGATGTTGTGGCAGCAAAGCACAAACGCTTGAGCTGGAACAGGGCAGATGGAAGTTTTTAACTGGGCAGCGACCCTGCCTGTCAAGAGTGGTTGGATTAATGTGGGATGCTGTCGGGTTCAGCACCTCTTGGACTCACAGCGACGGCATCGCACACAAGGTTTGTGGAACTACTTCATCACCAAAAAATCAAAGCAGCAGAGTTCAACGCAAGCTGGACGTTCTGAGGACACCAAGTCCGGGAATACCACGCAAGTGGAACAGCAGATTGTAGGACGTTTGAGCAGGAGATCTGAAGCTGAGAAAGATCCCACAAACAGCAATGTGATAAATGACCAGATAATCTCTTTTTTTTTGTGATGTCAGTTGAAGGATGAATATTGTCCAGGCCGCCGGGGAGAACTCCTCTGCTCTTCTTCGAAATAGTGCCCTGGGATTTTTTTACGTCAACCTGAGAGGGCAGAGGGGGCCTCGGTTTAACGTCTCATCTGAAAGACTGCACCTCCAACAGTGCTGCACTCCCTCAGTATTGCACTGGGAGTGTCAGCCTAGATTATGTGCTCAAGTCTCTGGAGTGGGGCTTGAACCAAGGACCCTCTGACGCAGAGGCGCCAGTGCTACCCACTGAGCCACGGCTGACACACGAGCGTCTTATCCTAAGCCTTTGGGACCAAATGAAGCAAGCACAGAGCTGAAAGGCAATGAGCAGAGCACACCGAGACTCCCTCCTCCCACACCTCACCTTATAGGCGGGGCACCATTCCCTCAGTTATACCTCAAGCTCTTCCCCATCATCAGTTCTTCACCTCACTCTCCGAGATTTCCACACCTCCGAAGAAAATCATTTGTCAGCCGTATGATCCGACGAATTGTCGGGGGCGCTGGGGTGGGGGGCCAGCTTCTGCCACTTGTCTGATTTCTCGAGGTTCCCACAAAGACCCTCTCGGCTCTCGGCCCCTCGGCGGCGGGGGATGGGCAGAGTTTGGGGCTGTGCGAGCACTTCAGTGATTAATGTTTGCAGTCTTTGAGAAGGCCCCAGAGAGGTTGAGGGATCGACGCTGAAATGTAGAAAATGTTCGAGGGATCGGTGGGCTTGAAAGTGGTGGGAAGAGGCAGGATCTGCCAGTGAGAAATCCTTCAGGAATGTGTGCTGACAACAGCTGTCGCCTTTATTTTTTTTTCCATACAAACAAGCTTCCCTTTAGATTTTCTACCCCTCAAAGCTAAGATTTTGTGTGAGCCACTCACTTATAAATGAAATAACAGTAAAAAGGTCCTTCAGCTACGTTGAAGCAGATTAGAATCATCGAATCTTACAGCCCAGAAGGAGGCCATTCGGCCCCTCGTGCCTGTGCCGGCTCTTTGAAATAGCTGTCCATTTAGTCCTACTGCCTAGATCAGGGTTGCTGAGATAAACAGTAGCCATCCAATTTGGGTTTTTGGTGAATAAGTGCCGCTTGATAGCACTGTTGACGACTCCTTCCATCACTTTGCTGATAATTGAGAGAAGGCTGATGGGACGGTAATTGGCCGGGTTGGATTTGTCCTGCTTCTTGTGAACAGGATATACCTCGACAATTTTCCACTTTGTCGGATAGATGCCAGTGTTGTAGCTGTACTGGAACAGCTTGGCTAGAGGCGCGGCTAGTTCTGGAGCATAAGTCTTCAGCACCACAGCTGGGATGTTTTCAGGACCCGTAGCCTTTGCTGCATCCAGTGCACTCAGCCGTTTCTTGATATCACGTGGAGTGAATCGAATTGGCTGAAGACTGGCTTCTGTGATGGTCGGGACCTCAGGAGTAGGCCGAGATGGATCATCCACTCGGCACTTCTAGCTGAAGATGGTTGCAAACGCTTCAGCCTTGTCTTTTGCCCTCACGTGCTGGGCTCCACCATCATTGAGGGTGGAGAAGTTCATGGAACCTCCTCCTCCTGTCAGTTGTTTAATTGTCCACCACCATTTATGACTGGATGTAGCAGGACTGCAGAGCTTTGGTCTGATCCGTTGATTGTGGGATCACTTAGCTCTGTCTATAGCATGCTGCTTGTGCTGTTTAGCATGCATGTAGTCCTGTGTTGACTCCTCATTTTCAGAAATGCCTGGTGCTGCTCCCTTTTCAGACAGCTTTTCCTGTGCTTTACCTGGTTGGGAACGGGTTAAAATGCCATCGGAGTCCCATGTACCTCACGGAGCCCCGATTTGCATTTATTAATGAGACCGCCAGGAGCTTCATCCATCGCCAAAACCAGCGGCGTTAAAATGGGGGAATGGAGCGGGAAATGGCACCGTTCCATTTTAACCACTCCACCGTCCCTTTCCCTCCCTATTGTGTTCATGGTGCAGCCGTGGCTCAGTGGGTAGCATTCTTGCCTCTGAGTCAGAAGATCATGGGTTCAAGCCCCAATCCAGAGACTTAAGCCCATAGTCCAGGCTGACACTCCCAGTGCAGTACTGAGGGAGTGCTGCACTGTCGGAGGTGCTGTCTTTCAGATGAGACATTAAAACGAGGCCACATCTGCTCTCTCAGGTGGATGTAAAAGATCCCGTGGCACTATTTCAAAGAAAACCAGGGGAGTTCGTCCTGGTCAATATTCAACCCTCAATCAACATCACTAGAACAGATTTTCTGATCATTATCACATTGCTGTTAGTGGGACCTTGCTATGCGTGAATTTGGCTGCCGTGTTTCCTACATTACAACGACAACTACACTTCAAAAATGCTTAATTGGCTGTAAAACGCTTTGGGATGTCCTGAGGTCGTGAAAGGCGCTATATAAATGCAAGTCTTTCTTCCTTCCTTCTTTTCCTTTTAAAGTGTCAGCTGTGGCTCAGTGGGTAGCACACTCGCCTCTGAGTCAGAAGATTATGGGTTCAGGTCCCACTCCAGGGACTTGAGCACATAAATCTAGGCTGACACTCCAGTGCAGTGCTGAGGGAGTGCTGCACTGTCGGAGGTGCCGTCTTTTGGATGAGATGTTAATTCGAGACCCCGTCTGCTCTCTCAGGTGGACGTAAAGATCCCACGGCACTATTTCGAAGAAGAGCGGGGGAGCTCTCCCCGGTGTCCTGGGCCAATATTTATCCCTCAATCAACATCACTGAAACAGATTATCTGGTCATTATCACATTGCTGTTTGTGGGAGCTTGCTGTGCGCAAATTGGCTGCCGCGTTTCCTACATTACAACAGTGACTACACTTCAAAAAGTACTTCATTGGCTGCAAAGTGCTTTGGGACATCCGGTGGTCGTGAAAGGCGCTATAGAAATGCAAGTCTTTCTTTCTTTCTTTCACTGGCTGCGTTTGGCTGATAACGTGTTGCAAATCCATCAGTAAAAGCAGAATTGTCATCACCAAGGCTTTGTACAGATGAACAGTCACGTTACACATAATTTCATTTGTGAGTGAATGGATTTATTTAAACAGCAGAAGCCATGTGACACAAATATGTTCCTCAGTCATGGGACAGACACACAGCCGGGATACTGTGAGAAGTATTCAGTCTTCTCTTGTGTGCGAGGAGCATTGATATCATTAACGCTCTGTGACCCCGGCACACACTGCTGAATGGGAGGGATAAGAGCAGGTTAGATAACGTTGGGTACAGGAACAAATGGGAGCAAACAGCATTAAAGAGTCTGATGGGCAGCAGTCAGCTCATGTATCACTGTGCCTCTCTCGCACCACAATCACTGGGGGTCATTTTGACTTTGTGCATTAGTGTAAAATGGGTGATAGCAAATCAGCAGCCCGTTTACAGCTCTCCCCATTTTTATTTCCATTGATTTCAATGAGATGTAAAACGGGCTTACACCATCTACCCCACTGTGTCTCTGATACAGCCCGTAATGTAGTGTAGAAATTGGTTCAGGCTGAGCCAGTTTTGCAGGCATAAAACAAACGCTTAAGGATCCAATATGGCGGGCGCCATGCTGCACTCGTTCCACGCTGGAAGTGTGCTGCCCGTCATATTCACTTCCTTCTTCTTCTTAGGCAGTCCCTCGGAACCGAGGATGACTTGCTTCCACATTAAAAATGAGTCCTCAGGTGGCTGATGAGTCCAATGCGGGACCTACAGTCTCTGTCACAGGTGGGGCAGACGGTGGTTGAAGGGGTGGGTGGGTGGGGTGCTTGGCTTGACGTGCGCTCCTTGCGCTGCCTGCGCTTGGCTTCTGCTTGCTCCCGGCGAAGAGACTCGAGGTGTTCAGCGCCTTCCCGGATGCTTCTCCTCCACTTTGTGCGGTCTTGGGCCAGGGATTCCCAGGTGTCGGTGGGAATGTTACACTTTTTCAGGGAGGCTTTGAGGATGTCCTTGAAGCATTTCCTCTGCCCACCTGGGGCTCTCTTGCCGTGCCGGAGCTCCGAGTAGAGCGCTTGTTTTGGGAGTCTCGTATCGGGCATGCGGACAATGTGACCCGTCCGTCGGAGCTGATCAAGTGTGGTCAAAGCTTCGATGCTGGGGATGTTGGCCTGAGCGAGAACACTGACGTTGGTGGGCCTATCCTGCCAATGGATTTGCAGGATCTTGCGGAGGCAGCGTATTCACTTAAAGGGCCCACTGGAAGCATCCGCCCAAAAGTTTGAGGTCTTTTAACTTATCTTATTATAAAGCCAGGAGGTGCAGGAGTGCTCCCCCCTCTCTCCCCAGCTCCACACTCTCACCCTCTCCCCCCAGCTCCACACTCTCCCCCTCTCCCCCCAGCTCCACACTCTCCCCCTCTCCCCCCAGCTCCACACTCTCCCCCTCTCCCCCCAGCTCCACACTCTCCCCCTCTCCCCCCAGCTCCACACTCTCCCCCTCTCCCCCCAGCTCCACACTCTCACCCTCTCCCCCCAGCTCCACACTCTCCCCCTCTCCCCCCAGCTCCACACTCTCCCCCTCTCCCCTCAGCTCCACACTCTCCCCCTCTCCCCCCAGCTCCACACTCTCCCCCTCTCCCCCCAGCTCCACACTCTCCCCCTCTCCCCCCAGCTCCACACTCTCACCCTCTCCCCCCAGCTCCACACTCTCACCCTCTCCCCCCAGCTCCACACTCTCCCCCTCTCCCCTCAGCTCCATACTCTCCCCTCTCCCCCCCAGCTCCACACTCTCACCCTCTCCCCTCAGCTCCACACTCTCCCCCTCTCCCCTCAGCTCCACACTCTCCCCCCTCTCCCCCCAGCTCCACACTCTCCCCCTCTCCCCCAGCTCCACACTCTCACCCTCTCCCCCCAGCTCCACTCTCCCCCTCTCCCCTCAGCCCACACTCCCCCCCTCCCCCCTCTCCCTCCCCCCAGCTCCACACTCTCCCCCTCTCCCCAGCTCCACACTCTCCCCACTCTCCGCTCCGCCCACTCCACACTCTCCCCCTCTCTCCCCCCACTCCACACTCTCCCCCTCTCCCCCCAGCTCCACACTCTCCCCCTCTCCCCCCACTCCACACTCTCACCCTCTCCCCCCAGCTCCACACTCTCCCCCCTCTCCCCTCAGCTCCACACGCTCCCCCTCTCCCCCCAGCTCCACACTCTCCCCCCTCTCCTCCTCTCTCCCTCTTTCCCCCATTTCCCCCACTCCCCCTCTCCCGCTCTCTGTCCTCTCCCCATCACTCCCGCTCTCCCCCCCCTCCCTCCTCCCCCCACTCCATCACTCCTCCCTCCCCCTCTCATCCCCTCTCCCCCACTCCCCCACTCCATCACTCCCGCTCCCCCCTCTCCCCCACTCCATCACTCCCCCTCTCCCGCTCCCCCCCTCTCCCCCACTCCATCACTCCCCCTCTCCCGCTCTCCCCCTCTCCCCCACTCCATCACTCCCGCTCCCCCCTCTCCCCCACTCCATCACTCCCCCTCTCCTGCTCTCCCCCTCTCCCCCTCTCACCATCTCCCCCACTCTCCCTCCTCTCCCCCCACTCTCCCCCACTTTCCCCCTCTCCCCCGCTCTTCCACTCTCCACCCTCTCCCGCTCTCCCCTTTCACTCCCTCTACCCCTCTCCCCCCCCCCCCTCCGATTCAAGGATGATCCACTATCTAGGCCTGTTACTCTCTGATCAGCCCCTAGTGTCTTGGGCACGCCCAGTGAAGGTTATGCCTGGGGTATTATTCTATCTCTTTCAGGCGCTGGCAGGCCTGCTCTGCACTTCCACCACTTTCTGCTTTCATTTCCATCTCGTTTTATGTCTCATTCTACGTGGAAATGCTCATTAAAGGGTTAATTGCCGCAAGGGTGTAACGTTTTAAGGGAATGACGATGGACGACAGTCTCATTTTAGCGACGCCAACCTCCGGAACATTTTGTGAGGAAAAAGCAGCAGAAGAAATGGCCTTGGCGGAGGCTGCGATTGGGAAGGTGTCGGTGCTGAACCAGAGCTCCCACTCTCACTGTGTGAGCTCTTGTGTTTTTAGCTGCGCTCTGTTACCCTTCAGCACCTGGAAGACAATTTATCTTCATAAAACAGGCAGGCTCCAATTGAGGGAGTGATGCTGGGCCTCTCCCCTGTGTAAGGGATCACTTACTGGCTTGTCTGACAAATTGCAGGAGCTGATCCTTATCTTCAGCTCCTGGTGTAATTAATCCCAGATCCTCTGTACTGACACAATCCTACCTGTCCGACACTCATCCAGGCTTTCTCCTGCCTTTATCTCTCGCTCTTTCTTTTCTTATCCCTTTTCTTCCTCTCTAAATCTCGCCTTCTACCCTTTTTTTTCTCCAGTCCTCTGTCCTCCCCCTGCCCCACCCCCCACAACCCCACCCAAGGTTGCCAACTCTGGTTGGACGTATTCCAGGAGGCTTCATCACATGACCGACCACCTCCCGCCCCCGCCATTGGTCCCTTGACACGTCCATCCTCTCGGACAATCCTAGAGGGTTGGCGACTGTACCATCCCCCCATCACCCCCCCATCCTGTTCCCAATCTCCTCCCCCAATCCCCTCCTTGCTAATCCCCTCCCCCCCTGAAGGGTTCTACAGCACTGAGTGCCCCTCACCCAAGTGGCTGTTTTTGCTGTGTGGTCCATTCAATGTTCTGGAGCAGGAATCCACGCTGATGTTCTTCCTTTCCTTTCCCTACCACAGGGCACCTTGACCAATGGTAGCCTGTCTATTTACTGCCTTTACCAACTGAGGTCAAGGATCTCAAACATAGGCCGGGGATGGAACCTGGGCCCTGACTGCTCTGTGTGTGGGGCTCAGTACCTCACCGGGTGGTGCATTTACCCATTGAGGTATGGGAAGAGCCAAGTTACGTTCTTTAAATGTAAACTTGAGGCATTTCACGTGCTCAATGGGACCTGTCTGGATATCGGAGAATTTGAACAGCTGAGATAAACAACCTTTCTTTCTGCTGGGTTGAGGAATATCGGGCAGACTGCCGGAGTTTATGGGACCCCAGGTTCCTCACTCAATCTGTCACAAGGATTACATTTCATTACCAATAAACCTTTATTCTGGTAACTTAATCTACAGTGAGATACAGTCTAAAGAAATCATCGTTCCTTACACAGTCTCCAGCCTCGTGAAGCAGAATCTCCCCACATGGTCCTCTCCGAGAGACCCATGGTTAGTCTCGGACTACCAACACAGAGAGGCATCACCTGGGAAGTGAGACACAACAACAGTCCCATTACCCAGGAGCGATGAGGAGAGAGGACAATATTTGAAAATGGAAGGGTCATCCTGTTGAAACTACACTGTGTGCTCTCTCTGGCTTTCAGATCCTTTCTATCATGAGGAGCCTAAAGCTGTACACAGACCTCTAACTGGGACCTAAATTTATAATTTCTTCATTACCCTGGGCTAGCAGAGTGGAAAATTAGCCAGGCCTCCCACTATCGACTGCCCATTGATCCCTCAACAGGTGAGAACTGGATGGGATCTGGCTGTGATGATATCCAAAGTCGAACAGCCCATCGACACTCGCTGTTGAGGCTGATATACGAGGAATCATCACTGGACTGAGCTACAGACAGTTTACCAGCACCCGTGGATCCGTTACCCCAGCAACGATCAGGGCCTTTGGGGCAGGATGGGAGAGGGGAAACGCAACTAGAAAAGAGGAGGGGGAGCAACTCCAGTGCGAACTTTGAAATGTGATCTAGATTGGGAAAAGAATAGTTGATTCGTGATCCCCATTCCCTGAATCCACTCCATCTTTAACTGCTCCCCAACTGCAATCTCCAAAGATTCTCTTCAACCACAACACAACTACTTTCAATAAATCTTGGGTAAATATTGGGTAAATATTGCTACTGTCCGATTCCTCCGTCACCCCCCACCCACCCCCTTCCCCAAAGGACTGCAGCACACCAGACAAAGATTAATGTTTAGTTTTTATGGCTCTAGTTCTGACATGTTCCTCTCCTGACTGTGAAATTTAATAATCTGACACAGAATGTAGTTAGAGACAGTGATAAGCCGGGTAGTGTAGGCCCGAGCCTCTCTAGTGTTACCTCGGGGGTGACGCACTGTCTGCTTTGACCAGGGATTTCGTTCCGAGCCCGGGTTCCCTGCTAAGCACTTTCCCTTCTGAGGGATGGAGTTAAAGAGAACATAAAAGGGAGGAGGGGTTTTGTGGACAGGGAGGGTCAGGGTTCAGCTGTCTTGCTGAGAGTTGCAGTGAAATCTATCCGGTGGGGGCAGATGGGAGTGTCTGATGTTGACCTGCAGTAAATAATCCACTGCAGACCGCTGTTTGTTTTCTCACAGTCGGACTCCGTACACCAACTCTTGTCTTCCCTCCATGTCATTCTCCATCACTGTTTCTCCCGCACCACCCCCCCACCTGCCGCCTTGGCCTACCTGCCAGTACGAGCCGAAGATGCAGAAAAGGGAATTCTGAAATTAAATTTGATTTAAGACTGAGCTCCCCCCACAAAAAAATTGAGCTTGTAGTTACAAAATAAAGAGACGAAACTACTGAACACCCATGATTCAGAGGCCTACTGAGAGCCCATTGCAATGGTGCCTGAGGAACTTCTACTTGAGGCCTAAGTCGTATCCTAGCAACCGTGTCTGTCTCAGTTTTGACTCAGTGATATACCATAAAAAAAGCACATGACTGACTCGGGGATACTGAGCTATGGCAATGCGTCATAACTATGGCGCATTTCTAACTTAAAGCTTCTGAGGGGCCCACTGACATGCCATAGCAACAGACTACAGTTAGACTCAAGGCCCACTCGGTGCAGCTGAGAGGACTACTTTAATCCTAGACGCATGTGATAGTAATAGAGTGTTTCTGACTCTGTCTATGTAAGGTCTTGTAATGTGTGATAGCAACAGTGCACATGTGAATCAGACCCAGTACTTTAAGCCAAATAACTTGTCATAGTGCCAGTCCATGTCTAGCTACAACCTTTATACATCTTTGTTCAGGAAGGCAACAGGTTAAGGATGTGTGATGTAAGTTTAGAGAAATATTCTGGAGTTTAACTCATTTATCTTTGGGAGCAGGGAGAAATTTTACTTTACCTTCCCTCAGCAGATTACACAGGTGGGATAGGGTCCATTATGGGGTAAATTGTACACGGGGTGTGAAAGGAGATTAATTGAGTGAGGTAGAGTTCATGATAGGGTAGAGTGCACATGTGCTGTGGAAGGAGGTTAAGTGGATGGTTAGAGTCCATGATAGGGTAGAGTGCACAGGGGCTGTGGAAGGAGATTAAGTGGGTGGGTAGAGTCCGTGATAGGGCAGAGTGCACAGGGGCTGTGGAAGGAGATTAAGTGGGTGGGTAGAGTCCATGATAGGGCAGAGTGCACAGGGGCTGTGGAAGTAGTGGGATTGACAACTGATTGGCCATTTTCCTTGCTGTGCTTCCTTGGGTTATCCAGACATTGGCCGAATGTTTCAGTGACCTGTTAGAGTGGCCTGTTTTTCTCAAGTTTGAATGGGCTGGTATTGGAGACAAATTTGACTCCAGGTGCCCCGGTTAACGGTTTGGACTAGCTGTGCTAACTTCGAACTGGATATTTTGGAAAGCAATCCTGTTAAAAATGCGTCCTGTGCTCTGAACGTTCTAAAGATGTCATAAATTAATTTGAAAAGGCGTCAGTCTTTGCTGTGAAGCCAGGCTTCGATTCAGAGTGTAATCCCAACCAGGCTTCCGATGAGTTGCAATTCGGCCTGTTTCTGTAAAACAAAAGATCTCTGTGTAGCTGGAAGCTCAACGCAAACAACTCCCACTCACACTCGCAACTGTTACTGTCAATTTTCATTTGGAGGCAGTCTTGCCCATTTCCCACTCAGTTCCCATAGCAGCCAAACCTTGTGATTCATGCCTCGGTAAGCAGAACCCACACGGGTCAATTCTATACTGAGGTCTGACTGTAAATATTTTCACACACTCGGTTAGTCTGCACTTGGATATGTTTGCGATGCACTTGACATTACTTCACCTTTGACCCTCCGATGTCAGCGCTCTTTTCCTTGTTCTGGGGATGTGAGTCACACTGGCAAAGCCGCATTTATTGCCCATCCCTACTTACCCTGAGGGCATTAAGGGGGAAAAATTCAGTTGGTTGCGCCTCCCGTTAGCGCCTTAAGAGGGCGCTAATGGGGCGCCAAGCAACTAGCGCCCGGGCGCGGCGATGTTTGCACCGCTCGCGAAATTAACTAGACATTTTGCGGCGGCGCTAAACACTACCGCCACGATCTCCTGCGCCGGCAGATCGTGACGTCAGTCGAGTGCGCAACGCCCCAGTAGCGCCCCGGAGCGGATATTGAGTGGCGCCCCCTGCCTTACCGCCTGCCGCCAGCAACGACAGGTTGAGGGGAGCATTTTGCAGTCAGGAAGGGACTGGGGGAGCGCTATTTAAAGGTGAACGCTTCCTGCCTTTTTTTGTTGGTGACATTTTTGCACCACGCATTCTGAGAGAGAGACTTCTGGAGAGATTCAACGCTGTGTGAAGGAGTTTTGGGTACTGAGCAGCACTTTGCAGGTTCATTTTGATTTGCCCTTCCTTGCATCTATTTAGAAGAGATTGTGGGGGCTGCACTCTGAGCTCTTTCCCTGGTTCTCTCCATTGTTCTTTCCAGCAGATTTGATGTACAGGTCTCTCCAGGCCGAGATTCAAGGCTGCAATGAGCAGGATGTGGATGGAGAGCAAGATCAACCCTCCCCTTTAAGAACTGGCCGGCGCCATTGTGTCTCTGTTCCATTGCTGACTGACATCACATGAGCTTCGCCAGCGCTCTGAGGTAGCGCCTCGCTCCTCGGCCTTTGCGCCTTAAGACAGATGTGTAGCGCCTGATTTAGCGCTCCAATCACCTCCAGGGGCGATAAAAGCCAAGTTTGCAGTCGGAGGCGATAATTAGTGCCAGGCGCTAATCTTTGCGCCCGGACGATAATTGCGCCCCAAATGGGGTGATACTGAATTTTTCCCCCTAAGAGTCAACCACATTGGTGTGGGACTGGAGTCACGTGTAGGCCAGACTGGGTAGGGCTGGCAGGTCCACTTCCCCAAAGGACATAATGAAGTGATTGGGTTTTTATGGCAATTCAACAACTTTCATGGTTATTTGATCTGGTGCCAGCCCTTAAATCACCAGATTTACTGAATTCAGTTTCCCAAATTGCCCTTCACGTTATAGTACAATGAACTAATTTGTGTGGGTATGTGTGCAGGTCTGTGCAGGTAAACACTTACCTATATGTGTCTAGGTCTGGGGTTTCACATGTGTATGTAGCTGTGTATCTACCTCTCTCCCTGCTATTAATAGCCTCCCAGGACCTGTCCTTTTAACATGCTGGGGCAGCACTCGGAGATGCTACAGTGGGCTGCAATGTCCCTGGGCTAGGGGAGGGGAGGAATCGGCCAGGATTCCTATTCCTGGTCACTATCCCGGTGACTGCTGATGGAAAGCACATCTGCTCAGGGGACGGAATCCAGCTTGGCTGTGATGCCTTTCACAATGGTAGCCCACCAAAGATCAACACCTAGGCTCACAAATGGAGGGTGGACACTTGGGTGAAGTACCGGAGGAGGATAACCATTGCTCATGGAACTGAACCCCAATGAGAATCTGCACCTTCAGGAGAGGTGGGGAGAAAATGGGAGGGGAGAAAGGTGTGGACAGGTGCGTGTGGACAGGTGCGTGTGGACAATAACAACAACAACTTACATTTATATAGCGCCTTTAACGTAGAATAATCATCCCAGGCGCTTCACAGAAGCATAAATCAGACAAAAATAGACACCAAGCCAAGGAAAAAGATATTAGCTGGAGTGACCAAAAGCTTGGTCAAAGAGATGGGTTTTATGGGAGTGCGAGATGGAGCGGTTTAGGGAGGAAATTCCAGAGTGTAAGGCCCAGGTGGGGTGAAGGGAGGGGGGATGCACAAGAGGCCAGAGTTGGAGGAACAGAGAGCTGGGGGCGGGGGAAGGGGAAAGGGAAACAAGGAAGTGATCTTATCTGTGATCGAGACCATGGACGTAGTGAGGGCAAGGTCAAGGAACTAGCCACACACACAGGATGAATATTCCATTTGTGAGATTCGGAATGAGGGGAATTAAGAGTGTGTTGGGCATTTCTCTCTCTGCCATCCCCCGGGTGCCCCATTCTCTGCTCTCCTATCTTAGCTCTTCCAATCGGTAGATTTCCACTGCACTCGGTAATATTCTTTCTCCAATTTTCAGGTTTGGTTCAGTAATCGTCGTGCGCGGTGGCGTAAGCAGGCCGGAGCCAATCAGCTGGCAGCTTTCAACCACCTGTTGCCAGGAGGCTTCCCACCCACTGGAATGCCAACCTTGCCCCCGTACCAGCTGCCTGAGTCATCGTACCCAACAACTACCCTCTCCCAAGGTAAGGGCAATGTCCAGTCCAACACGTCGGTTTGGCAAACAACATGATGGGTGAAATTGGTCTTCACCAGCAGTGCGAAACGGGCTCGTAGCGAATCAGCTACCCATTCTAGACCACTTCAACAGACAAGACAATCGGGCACGGTCTAGAACCAGCTGCGACTCGCTACGAGCCTGTTTCACATTCCTGGCAATTCCACCCCCATGTTTGGTAGAACTGACATTCAATTGGTGAAGACACCAGGTGTCAACATCACCGTGACCGTTTGGGGGTGATGTGGTGGAGTGGAATCCCCCGACTGTTATAGAACCCGTCCGATTTTCATGCTACTGATTTCAATGGAAATGGAAATGGGGCGTGTTCTAGCCTGAATGAGCGATTCGCTCCTGTTTACTGTTCAAGAAGGTGAAAACTATCACCCCAGAAATCGCAGACAAATTCTTCAGATCTGATGGTTAGCATGTTAAGGAACTCTTCCACTGACTCGGTGGGATAGCACTGACCCACCTGGGCCAGAAAGTCCCAGGCTCCAACCTTTGCCTGTGCGGACTGAGCTGATCTCTGCCAGGTCAGCTGAAAGGGGCAGCACAGTTAGTATCAGAGCCTCAGGGTTAGGGAGGGGAAGGATGAGCCAGAGTTCCTGCTCCTGAATGCTGTCCTGCTGGAAAGTGCGATCATTAGAGGATGTCGGGCTCATCTACGATGCCCGTGTCTGCTAACACTGATCAGGCATCAGCTACTGGTAGCAGGTACTGAACAGCTGCCAGTGCTTAAAGAACTGAATCCACAAGAGGGGAGAAGAGGAGGGGAGGGGAGGAGAGGAGAGGATGGGAGGGGAGAAAAGGGGGGGGGGGGAGGAGATGAGGGGAGATGAGAGGAGAGAGGAGGAGAGGAGGGGGAGAGGAAAGAAGTGGAGATGAGGGGAGGAGGGGAGGTGAGGAGTTAAGGGGAGAGGAGGGGGAAGGGAGAAGTGGAGGGGAAAGGAGAGGGGAGGAGGGGAGGGGAGGGAGGGGAGGAGATAAGGGGAGAGGAGGGGGAAGGGAGAAGTGGAGGGGAAAGGAGAGGGGAGGAGGGGAGGGGAGGAGATAAGGGGAGAGGAGGGGGAAAGGAGGAGAGGGGAGTAGGAGAGGAGAGGAGGGGAGCGGAGGGGTGGGGAGAAGAGGAGAGGGGAGGAGAAATGCATTGTGGATGTGATGTAACAGGCTTCGATGTGTGACTAAATGATTGTGGTGTGTGATTGGTCTCAGATGGAGGGAGCACCGTCCACAGGCCGCAGCCTCTCCCGCCCTCGTCTATGCACCAGAGCGGCCTGGCAGCTGCAGCAGAGAGTGGCTCCTACGGCCTAACGTCCAATCGACATACCTTCTCCAGCTACCCCGACAGCTTCATGAACCCAACAGGACCCAACAATCCCATGAACCAGGTCAGCAATGGACTCTCTCCACAGGTCAGCCTTCACACAATCGCTTTCGCGAACATCTGTCGGCACAGCTGTTCACCGTTAACCCCCTCCCCCGCCCCCACACTCCCCGTGATAGAAGCTCACCCCAAAGCAAGTAAATCTATAAAGCAGGGGTTTCAACCTCATTGACACAGGCAGTAGAGCCAACGTTCAGTGCGAGCCCCTCACTGCTCCCACCTCGAATAACTCATCCCATTGGTACAGCCTGGACTTCATAACAAGGTAACTCGAGACTGATTCTGTGAGCTCATTGGACAATTCAGATAATTAAACGGTCATTTCCAAAAATCCAACCACAGTGCGGGACAGCACCCAGACTGAAAAACATGAAAGAGAAGTTGCGACAAACCAGGAAATGGTGGTTAGCTAACGGCCAGCTTGGGTTTGAAGCTCTGGCTTGTCGGAGGAAGGGATGACTAAGGGAGGGGAGGACACCCACAGTATTGAGGTCCTGAAATAGAATGAGTTAGAGCGGGAACCGACACGGTGTGTGCTGATTGAAACTCAGTGATGTGGGGAAGAGTGTGTAGGACGGGGGATTCAGAGCTTCACGGGACAGGAGGAAAGATCGGAGGAGCACTGATCGATAAAACAGAGGGAGATTAGAGTGTTCGCAATGTAAAGAGGGAAAGTGGGAGCTAGAGGTGAGAGACAGACCCAACAATCTTTACCGTGTGTCCTGTACAGGAGTGTGAGAGAAGGGTTAGAGGGGCCTCCCCAGATATAGGAGTATGAGAGGGGTTAGAGGGGCCTCCCCCAGATATAGGAGTGTGAGAGGGGTTAGAGGGGCCTCCCCCAGATATAGGAGTGTGAGAGAGGGGCTTCAGGAGAGGAGGGGACCTGAACCCCAGTGAGAGTCAGCACCTTCAGGAGAGGAGGGGACCTGAACCCCAGTGAGAGTCAGCACCTTCAGGAGAGGAGGGGCCCTGAACCCCAGTGAGAGTCAGCACCTTTCAGGAGAGGAGGGGACCTGAACCCCAGTGAGAGTCAGCACCTTCAGGAGAGGAGGGGACCTGAACCCCAGTGAGAGTCAGCACCTTCAGGAAAGGGGTTGAGAAAGTGGGATAGGGAATGCTGGACTGACTGAATCGTTTCCCACTTCAGGCTGGTCAGTCGGTGAGACCCACACTAGGAGCGTTAAGCCCTGTTCTGGAGTGCGTCCAATTTCTCATGACCTGACTCCCTGTTAGTGGGCGGGGCGGTGGGTATGACACATTTGCCAGAAAGTTCTTCATTTTCACGTTCCCTGTGGAGCGAAAAGCTTGTCTGAGAAGCGGATCTTAGTAGCACCTGGTACGGTCCGAACAATGTCTGCACTCTAACTTGGCAGGGCCGCATTGCAGCCACATGGCATGAGATATCATCATGATCTTATGGCAGGGCTGTGGAAAGCTAAGCTTCCCTCCATCCTCAGGGGGCTGTTAAATACTTTTCACAGATTTCTAGCTGTGTTCTTGCTCTGGTTGAAAGTTCCTTTCTTCAGCTTCCACCCCCTTTTGGAACGAATCCCGTTTTTTTTTAAAAACAGTAATCCCAGTAAAATTTTCTCACTCGATCTGTGCTACTGTTTCTCCAAGATCCTTGAGTGGGCTGCCTCACAGTCATCTTGTAAACTTGATAAGCGCAAAATTTTTCTTAAACTGTGTAATGTTAAATCAAATGCTTTTGTTGAACAAACTCCAAAACAGGGGATTGAAGAGAGAGAATCTGCGAGCGAGATTGAGAGAGAGAGAGACTTTGAAAGAGAGACACAGAGAGAGACTGTGAAAGAGAGACAGAGAGAGAGATAAAGAGATTCTTGTGTGTGAGAGACAGAAACTGAGAGCGAGACTGAGAGAGAAACTATGAGACAGGGAGATTGAGAGAGACAGAGACTCACAGAGAGAGAAAGACACGGAGCCAGACAAGCAGGCAGAGACAAAGCGAGAGGGAAAGAGACAGACAGACACAGAGATAGAGAGCGAGCGTGTGAGTGTTGGAATGTGCCAATCAGATGAGCAGATGCTGTCTCTGTTGGGAGGGATAGCTCAGCTATGATTTTGTCGTTAATTAAAAGGCAAATTTTACTTAAAAACATTCAAATTTTATTTGCACTTCAAACAGTCCCCTGCAGCAGTCGGAGCTGTTAACCTGTGTAGGCTTCTGGCGAGGGCAGACAGCTGAGCCCATGCACCTCCCACCCTGGCCTCTTAGAACCATGCCACGCTGATGATTCAGCCTCAGCGCAACGGACCGCTTGCACAGCAAGGTCCGGCTCTCCGAGGAACCCAAACAGGACGTCCCGCGCGAGTGCCAGGCCCCTTTTACTGATTGAGGTACAGACGAGGCACAGTGCACGGTTCCTCTGTACAGCCCTGGGCTTCTGGGGGAGGATCTGAAACAGGGCTGCCTTATTAATGCCCCCTGACCCTGTCCCAAAGGGGCACTTGTGACATAATTGAGGTGTTTAAGATGATTAAAGGAGTTGCTAGGGTAGATAGAAGGAGATTACTTCCTCTGGTGGGGAAGTCCAGAACAAGGGGGCATAAACCTAAAATTAGAGCTAGGCCGTTCAAGGGGTGATGTCAGGAAGCACTTCTTCACACAAAGGGCAGTGGAAATCTGGAACTCTCTCCCCGCAGAAACCTGCTCAATTGAAAATTTCAGAACTGAGATTGTTAGATTTTTGTTGGGTAAGGGTATTAAAGGTTACAGAAACAAGGCGGGTAGATGGAGTTAAGATCAGCCATGGTCTAATTGAATGGCGGAACAGTCTCAAGGGGCTGAATAGCCTCCTCTTGTTCCTATGTGTCTGCACCACGTACAGCGCTGTTGTGGTGCCCACTAGACATGGGGATGTGAATTCTCGGCAGTGTCCCACTGCAGTATAGGTGGGCTCAAGGAAAGGAGGGAGGTGAATTTCAGAGCCTAAAAGTGTTGCAGTTTTCACCCGAGTCCAGTTTCTGGAACCCATTAATCGGCCCTGCAATCAATATTCAGTGATGCTCCCAGATAAGCCAAGATTCAGCCACACAAACATCCATTGGCATAGTACCCTCAGTTGCATAGCATCACAATGCCCTGCCCATTTATGGATGGGCGTATTATGTGTCCCTGTCAACTACTGCCTGAATTCCTGATAGGCGGGTAAAGGGGTGCGAATTCTACATGACCAGGTCCCACCCATATTCTGTTGCTTTGGCAACCAGAATTTCATGCCCCTGATTTCTCGGACTAGCAGAAAACACCAGGAGGCTAAAAACCCCAAATTAAGTTTATTAAGGAGTAAGATTACAAAAAAACTTAGGGGTTGCAGAGCCCCACAGTATGAGGGAGCAGGATTAACATCAGTGGAGGCACAGTCACTGATGCAGGATGGTGGCTCTTCTTTCAGGTCAGTTCTGTCTCGATGAGAACGTTTTAGCAAACGTTTTACGATCTGCTTTCATTCTCTGTCTCCAGTCTCCAGTTGTTTGCTCGCTCTGTTTACTGGATTATTGTATTATTACTACCAGCAATGTCAGTTACGGGTGGGGGTCCCGGAGGGATCGTGAAGGGTGGAGGTTCCAGGGGGAGTGGTCGCAGACGGTGGAGGGGGGGGGTCTGCGGGAGTCTGCAGGAATCGGGGTCTGATGGAGTCTGCGGGGGGCCGGGTCTTGCGGGAGTCTGCGGGGACTGGAGTCTGCGGAGCCGGGGTCTGCGGGAGTCTGCGGGGGCCGGGAGTCTGCTGGAGTCTGCGGGGCCGGGGTCTGTGGGAGTCTGCGGGGACGGGAGTCTGTGGGAGTCTGCGGGGCCGGGGTCTGTGGGAGTCTGCGGGGACGGGAGTCTGCGGGGCCGGGCGTCTGCTGGAGTCTGCGGGGCCGGGGTCTGTGGGAGTCTGCGGGGCCGGGGTCTGTGGGAGTCTGCGGATACGGGAGTCTGCGGGGCCGGGGTCTGTGGGAGTCTGCGGGGGCCTGGAGTCTGCGGGGCCGGGGTCTGCTGGAGTCTGATTGTTCTCAACACTTCTAATTATCACCTTATGCAACAAAACAATTGGTGACTTTAATCCTCCTGAATGGAAGCTCTTTATTGGACACAGCGACTCATCATCAGGAGCCAAGTGGCCTTGTTTCGCTTTATTTTACTTATTTTTTTAGATAAGTAAGAGAGAAATGTGTGAATCTTTGTAATTAGAATATGGGATGATTAGTCGGAGGGAGCTGGGCTCCATTTGATGTTCAGCGAGGCGCTATCACCTCGGTGAGAGCAGTGCGAGGGAATGAGAGAGATGCTCGCTTCCCTTTGATCCACTGCCCCAGGCTGGCTTCACAACCACTTCCAGTCTGACTGAGCGAGTGGTTTTCAGTTATTCCTGGCAAGTGTCTGTCGGAGATAAGAGCAGAACCCAGCACTGTACAGAACCCACCGCACCAGCAGCTGGTCAAACTGTGGAATTACAATAAAATATAAATATCTCTGGAACAGAGAACTCTGGTGCAGGTACTTCAAACTATTTGAACTACGTTGTCATGTTGTGGGAGCATCGTGGGATAAAGGAAGACCCTCGTTAATACTTTCGCTCTCTCTCTCTCTCTCTCTGCCTGGCTCTCTAGCTGTTGGTTTGACATTATGATCGCTGCGGTTCTCCTACGAGCCGTGATGTGTTTGTACAAACATTCTCTGCACTATTTCCCGCAATGCTAAGGTTAATGCCTCCGTTAAAATAGCACCGTGAGCAATTTCATCCAAGTATGTTATCATTCACAGGAAATAGCACTCAATGCAGTCTTTCACCTTCTCTCTCTCCCCATCCCTCTCTCAGTCCTTCTCTCTCTCTCTCCCTATCTCTGTCTCTCTCCCTGTTACTGTCAGTCGCTCTCTCC
>CM059440.1:19206720-19211720 GCA_030390025.1 Squalus acanthias
CCCGATGTACCCCCGCCCGATATACCCCCCGCCCGATATACCCCCGCCCGATATTCAGTCCCATTGACTTCCACAGACAATACTATGCTCAGTTCTGGACTCCATATTATAAAAAAGGATATAGAGACGCTGGAGAAGGTGAAACAAAGATTTACCAGAATGATACCAGAACTGAGAGGTTATAAATATCAGGAAAGATTGAACAGTCTGGGGCTCTTTTTTCTAGAAAAGAGAAGACCGAGGAGTGACCTAATAGAGGTCTTTAAGATTATGAAAGGGTTTGATAGGGGAGACGAAGAGAAGGTGTTTCCACTTGCGGACAAGGCCAGAACTAGGGGCCATAAATATAAGATAGTCACTAATTAGTCCAATAGGGAATTCAGGAGAAACTTCTTTACCCAGATTGGTTAGAATGTGGAACTCACTGCCACAAGGAGTGGTTGAGGTGAATAGCACAGATGCATTTAAGGGGAAGCTAGATAAACACGTGAGGGAGAAAGGAATAGAAGGATATGCTGATGGGGTGAGATGAAGAATGGTGGAAGGAGGCTCGTGTGGAGCATAAACACCGGCATGGACCTGTTGGGCTGAATGGCCTGTTTCTGTGCCGTAAATACTATGTCATTCTGTGTAATAGAACTGGATATCAAGCAGGCCTTGTAACAGCAGTCGATGTGCTATCGCCCAAGACCAAGACATATTTCTACCCCACTGACCTCCCTCCGCTTCCCAGTTCTCCGATTTGTGCTCCTATCGAGTGACATTCTGCCCTGGGGGGCTTAAATAAAGGGGCGAAAGATCAGCTGGTACATACTTTCCTGTGTAAAGACACCACCCAATGTGATCCACAGAAAGTCCCAAGTTCCATCCCTGGTTGGTGATGAGTTAGTTGATCTCACCGGTTGGGATACTTCAATTGGCCTTATCAGCTCTGGGTAGTGAGGAGAGAGACATCAGGCAGGGTTCCTGCTCCGGCTCACTATCCAACATGTGGAAGCCAGGGTGTGAAGGGATCAGGCTCAGCTATGATGCCCCTCATGGTCGAATGCCTGATTAGCACTCACTGCCGGGGCTCACATATGAAGAGTGGCCACTTGGGCGAGGAATCAGAGGGTGACGAATGACCCAGCGAGGGAGGGCAGCTTCAGAGCGGAGAAAATTGGACAACAAAAATCGTAAAACTAAAGTAAGGGAAAAAGAGGGTTAAGAAAGGCAGACTGAGTGGATGATGGAGCTGGCACTGTTACCCTCACACCCCGGCCTGTGCAGCAACAGATGCAATCTCCATCAAACCCAGCAACTGCTTTCCTTTCACATGTTCAAGCCCTTTTTCTTTGCTTGTGTCTGACCTTGCAGTGGGCCCAGATCTAATGGGGCCTCAGCCAGTCCCTCTCCACATCTGTGAAGTCTATTATGGGCCTTCACTCTGTATTCATTGCTGTGGGACACAGGCAGCCAGGGGACCTGCTCGGGAGCCTGTGTGCATGGGCAGAAAGAGATGGGTGCAGACAGACAAACACAGAGACAGACAGACAGAAAGAGAGAGGGAGTGACAGACAGAGACAGTGACAGACACAGGCAGAGAGAGAATGGCGAACACTGAGGGACAGAGAGGTACAGAGGCAGACAGAGAGTGACAGAAACAGACAAATAGACAGAGACAAACAGACAGAGAGAGATAAACATATAGACAGACACAGAGAGAGGCAGATAGAGACAGAGAGAGATAGAGAGAAAGAAACAGGAGACAGAGAGAGAAAGAAAGACAGAGAGATACACAGAAAGAGATACAGAGGGTGACAGATACAGAGAGAGGGAGACAGGGAGAGGCAGAGACAGGGAGAGGGAGACAGAGAGAGAGGGAGGCAGAGAGAGAGGGAGACAGAGACAGAGAGAGGGAGACAGAGAGAGAGGGAGGCAGAGACAGAGAGAGGGAGACAGAGAGAGAGGGAGGCAGAGACAGAGAGAGGGAGACAGAGAGAGAGGGAGACAGGGAGAGGGAGACAGGGAGAGGGAGACAGAGAGAGAGGGAGACAGAGAGAGAGGGAGGCAGAGACAGAGAGGGGGAGACAGAGAGAGAGGGAGGCAGAGACAGAGAGAGGGAGACAGAGAGAGGCAGAGACAGGGAGAGGGAGACAGAGAGAGAGGGAGACAGAGAGAGAGGGAGGCAGAGAGAGGGAGACAGAGAGAGAGGGAGGCAGAGACAGAGAGAGGAAGACAGAGAGAGAGGGAGGCAGAGACAGAGAGAGGGAGACAGAGAGAGAGGGAGGCAGAGACAGAGAGAGGGAGACAGAGAGAGGCAGAGACAGGGAGAGGGAGACAGGGAGAGGGAGACAGAGAGAGAGGGAGGCAGAGACAGAGAGAGGGAGACAGAGAGAGGCAGAGACAGGGAGAGGGAGACAGGGAGAGGGAGACAGAGAGAGAGGGAGGCAGAGACAGAGAGAGGGAGACAGAGAGAGACATACAGAGACAGAGAGAGGGAGACACACAGAGATGAGGAGAGAGAGACACACAGAGACACAGAGAGGGAAGTGGACCATCGTGGATTCTGCAGTTTGCTCCTTTACTGTTTCTTGACTGGGCAAAACATTACCTCCATTAGAGAGAAAAAGTGGTGTTTATGAATCATTCAGTATTAACCCTGGACACAAACTCTCAGAAACAACTAGCATTTGAAGCCTTAATTTTGGGCGGTAAAAATCGCTTCAGAAACCGACTGTTTTTTTTTAAATTTCAGAAACAGTATAAATTATTTTTTTCCCGAGCCCAAGTGAATGAAAACGCTCAAGTCTTTTATTTTTTGGCTGATAATAGTTTCTTTTGAAGGATGGGGAATCACGGCCTTCAACTGAGCAGTTGGGCCTCCTCCCTTTTAGCACACAAAAACCTGGCACCATTTGGCTTTTAATAGCTCTTGTCATGTGTGCTGTGTGCACTCCCGATTTTTTTTGTCTCACCTAGGACAAAACAGAGGCCCACGGACCCTTTCAGCACTCTGCGGCCCGCACCTTAGGGGTCCATTAGTGAGTGAATACAGCACTGACAAACCCGTGCAGCCCAATGTGATATCTATAAACGCTGACATATTTACTCGATGTGGTGCGCTGTGAAGGAAGGTGCTGCCTGAATATTAAAACATTAAGCAGCGGGGGGTGGGATCACAGGGTCTCGGGCTGTTTCAGACATAACAAAGGTACCTGCTCTTCAGGCCTAGTGGCTAAGACAGGCTGTCATTATGACTGGCTCCGAGGCCCTTTTCACACTTCCAGCCTATCCATTGATTTTTTTTCCTCCTTTTTAAGGGGGGGGGGGGGGCGGGGGGGGGGGCGGGTGAGGGAGGAGGAGGAGGAACGAAAGTTTAAAGTGACGCTGTGAACTTATTTTTCCGCACTGATAGTCAGCCTTAGGTTTTAACCCTTTCTCGGCAGGGCCTTGTTTTGGTTGGGGTGCCAGAACCAGAACAAAACGGCTGCAGGCATCTCGGGCTGGTTAGGGGTTGGTCTGGACGTTACATTGGTGTACGCAGGTCGGAATTAACCCCCCCGCCCCCGCCCAACTTCCCTTCCCCAGCCTCTCCCTCACCATCACTGACATGTAGTCCCAACTGCCAAGTGTCAAAGGGCTAACGGTTTGCAGCCAACTCCGGGACAGTTAGAAGAACAAACTTTACACAAATATTCCGAGGCCCTTCCGCCCTGCCCCCGCCCCGTGAATTTTGATTTATTTTGAGACCCTCCCCCCCCCACCTCCAGGCTGGTTGCAGAATCCGTGGCGAGTTATTTACACTGACTGTGTCTCGGCTCCGTCCCCTCACCTTCCGACTGGGGGAAGTGGAGCTGGGAATGTTACATCGAATTTACAGCACAGAAACAGACCATTCGGCCCATCAGGTCTGTGCTGGTGTTTATGCTCCACACGAGCCTCCTCCCGCCTGCTTCATCTCACCCCATCAACATATCCTTCTATTCCTTTCTCCCTCGTGTACTTATCCAGCTTCCTCTTAAATGCCTCTATGCTGTTCACCTCAACCACTCCCTGTGGTAGCCAGTCCCACATTCTAACCACTCTCTGGGTAAAGAAGTTTCTCCTGAATTCCCTATTGGATTTATTAGTGCCTATCTTATATTGATGTCTCCTAGGTTTGGTCTCACCCGCATGTGGAAACATCTTCTCCACGTCTTCCCTATCGAACCCTTTCATAATCTTAAAGACCTCTATCAGGTCACCCCTTCAGTCTTCTCTTTTCTAGAGAAAAGAGCCCCAGCCTGTTGAATCTTTCCTGATAGGTTTTGCCTCTCGGTTCTGGTATCATTCTAGTAAACCTTGATTTTCACCTTCTCCAGTGCCTCGATATCCTTTTTATAATACGGAGCCCAGAACTGTTCACAGTACTCCAAGTGTGGTCGGACCAAGGTTCGATACAAGTTTAACAAACGTCTCTGTTTTTCAATTCTATCCCTCTAGAAATGAACGCCAGTGCTTGGTTTGCTTTTTTTATGGCCTTATTAACCTGTGTTGCTACTGTTAGTGATTTGTGTATCAGTACCCCCAGATCCCTCTGCTCCTCTATGCCATTTAGAATAGCAGTAAGGGGAAAGCTCTTTCAGAGAGCCAACACAGGCACGATGGGCCGAATGGTCACCTCCTGCGCTGTAAAATTCTATGAATCTAAATACCAACCCCAAAAAACAAGCAAGACTTTCTATCCATTTAAATACGTTTGGATAACATTATATTTCAGCTGCGTCAAGCCTTGTGTCTGAGTTCGTTGGTCAGATATTTGAGTGTCTGCACAGCAGCCCCTGTGGTGATTTACAGATATATTGGATTTCTTTACCCACTGGTGCCAGCACTGAGGCGCTGGCATTCCCATTCATCTCCGTGTTACCCAATGTTTTCTTTCTATGTATCACTATCTCCTGAGCAGACATTCACCACACTCCTGCTATCCACACCAAATTCCACTCACAGTCCAGACACATTCACCGCGCTGAGAATGT
>CM059440.1:19216720-19304220 GCA_030390025.1 Squalus acanthias
GTGGTGGGCTTTCTTCTTGAACCACTGGCAGTTTTAAGGCTTCAGCGAGCAGCTAAGAGTTAACCACGTGGGTGTGGGACTGGAGTCACATATAGGCCCAGACTGGGTAAGGATGACAGGTTTGCTTCCCTAAAGGACATTAGTGAACCAGTTTGAGTTTTACAACAATACGACAGCTTCACGGTCACTTTTACTGACACCAGCTTTTTAGTTCCAGATTTTTAAAACTGAATTCAGATTCTCAAACTGCCATGGTGGAGTTTGAACTCTAAATCACTGAATTATTAGTCTAGGGCTCAGGATTACTAGTCTAGTAACATAACCACTACATTACCATACCCAATGTACCCTGAAGGCACTAACTCTGACTGGGGTTCAAGTTCCCTCCTTTCCTGAACACTAACTAAAAACACCAACCAGTGACACTAACTAGCAACAGCATCCCGTGATACTAACTAGGCACAAAGACCAGAGACACCAACCAAAGACACCAACCAGAGACACCAACCAGAGACACCAACCAGAGACACCAACCAGGGACACCAACCAGAAACACCAACCAGAGACACCAACCAGAGACACCAACCAGAGACACCAACCAGAGACACCAACTAGAGACACCAACCAGGGACACCAACCAGAGACACCAACCAGGGACACCAACCAGAGACACCAACTAGAGACACCAACTAGAGACACCAACCAGAGACACCAACCAGAGACACCAACCAGAGACACCAACCAGGGACACCAACCAGAGACACCAACCAGAGACACCAACCAGGGACACCAACCAGAGACACCAACTAGAGACACCAACTAGAGACACCAACCAGAAACACCAACCAGGGACACCAACCAGAGACACCAACCAGGGACACCAACCAGAGACACCAACCAGGGACACCAACCAGAGACACCAACCAGAGACACCAACCAGGGACACCAACCAGAAACACCAACCAGAGACACCAACCAGGGACACCAACCAGAAACACCAACCAGAGACACCAACCAGAGACACCAACCAGGGACACCAACCAGAGACACCAACCAGAGACACCAACCAGAGACACCAACCAGAGACACCAACCAGGGACACCAACCAGAAACACCAACCAGAGACACCAACCAGAGACACCAACCAGAGACACCAACCAGAGACACCAACTAGAGACACCAACCAGAAACACCAACCAGAGACACCAACCAAACACCAACCAGGGACACCAACCAGAGACACCAACCAGAGACACCAACCAGGGACACTAACCCTGGACACCAACCAGAGACACCAACCAGAGACACCAACCAGAGACACCAACCAAACACCAACCAGGGACACCAACCAGAGACACCAACCAGAGACACCAACCAGAGACACCAACCAGAGACACCAACCAGGGACACCAACCAGAGACACCAACCAGAGACACCAACCAGAAACACCAACCAGAGACACCAACCAGAGACACCAACCAAACACCAACCAAACACCAACCAGGGACACCAACCAGAGACACCAACCAGAGACACCAACCAAACACCAACCAGGGACACCAACCAGAGACACCAACCAGAGAAACCAACCAGAGACACCAACCAGGGACACCAACCAGAGACACCAACCAGAGACACCAACCAAACACCAACCAGAGACACCAACCAGAGACACCAACCAGAGACACCAACCAAACACCAACCAGAGACACCAACCAGGGACACCAACCAGAGACACCAACCAGAGACACCAACCAAACACCAACCAGAGACACCAACCAGAGACACCAACCAGAGACACCAACCCGGGACACCAACCAAACACCAACCAGGGACACCAACCAGAGACACCAACCAGAGACACCAACCAAACACCAACCAGGGACACCAACCAGAGACACCAACCAGAAACACCAACCAGAGACACCAACCAGGGACACTAACCCTGGACACCAACCAGAGACACCAACCAGAGACACCAACCAAACACCAACCAGGGACACCAACCAGAGACACCAACCAGAGACACCAACCAGAGAAACCAACCAGAGACACCAACCAGAGACACCAACCAGAGACACCAACCAGAGACACCAACCAGAGACACCAACCAAACACCAACCAGAGACACCAACCAGAGACACCAACCAAACACCAACCAGGGACACCAACCAGAGACACCAACCAAACACCAACCAGAGAAACCAACCAGGGACACCAACCAGAGACACCAACCAGAGACACCAACCAGAGACACCAACCAGAGACACCAACCAGAGACACCAACCAGAGACACCAACCAGAGACACCAACCAGAGACACCAACCAGAGACACCAACCAGAGACACCAACCAGAGACACCAACCAGAAACACCAACCAGAGACACCAACCAGAGACACCAACCAGAGACACCAACCAGAGAAACCAACCAGAGACACCAACCAGAGACACCAACCAGAGACACCAACCAGAGACACCAACCAGGGACACCAACCAGAGACACCAACCAGAGACACCAACCAAACACCAACCAGAGACACCAACCAGAGACACCAACCAGAGACACCAACCAGGGACACCAACCAGGGACACCAACCAAACACCAACCAGAGACACCAACCAGAGACACCAACCAAACACCAACCAGGGACACCAACCAGAGACACCAACCAAACACCAACCAGAGACACCAACCAGAGACACCAACCAGAGACACCAACCAGAGACACCAACCAGAGACACCAACCAGAAACACCAACCAGGGACACCAACCAGAGACACCAACCAAACACCAACCAAACACCAACCAGAGACACCAACCAGGGACACTAACCAGGGACACCAACCAGAGACACCAACCAGAGACACCAACCAGAGACACCAACCAAACACCAACCAGAGACACCAACCAGAGACACCAACCAAACACCAACCAGAGACACCAACCAGGGACACCAACCAGAGACACCAACCAAACACCAACCAGAGACACCAACCAGGGACACCAACCAGAGACACTAACCCTGGACACGAACCGTAGACATTGCTGAATCTGCTTGTAAAGACATCAGACGAGGGCAGGATCAGGCTTAGCTATGATGCCCTCAGCGGCTGAATGGCCTCCTGATACTGTCTAGGTTCCAACAACAACAACAACAACTTGTATTTATATAACACCTTTAACGTAGTAAAACGTCCCAAATCGCTTCACAGGAGCGATTATCGGACAAAATTTGACTCCGAGACACATAAGGAGATATTAGGACAGGTCAAAGAGGTAGGTTTTAAGGAGCGTCTTAAAGGAGAAGGAGAGGTAGAGAGGCGGAGAGGCTTAGGGAGGGAATTTCAGAGCTTAGGGCCCTGGCAGCTGAAGGCACGGCCGCCAATGGTGGAGCGAAGGAAATCGGGAATGCGCAAGAGGCCAGAATTGATGGAGCGCTGAGCTCTCGGAGGGTTGTAAGGCTGGAGGAGATTACAGAAATAGGGAGGGGGCATGAAGAATGAGTGAGATACAGGCACATGCAGGTGCCCGTGGAACCTGTGCCTCGGTGAGAGGAGTAGGAGGAAAACAAACCCATCTTTTTTTTTAAATGATGCTCATCCCTCCTCCAAAACAAATAGGTTTCCTTAACAAGATATGCACTGTTAGTAAAAAAAAAATTTTTAAAAGAAAGCTTCCAATAAGCACATTAAAAAGTTTTTGTTGCATGAGATTTTTTTAAATAAAATCGCTCACAGCTCTGCTTCAGCTCAGCGCAAGAAGAAAAAAAAAGCTTGAGATCAAACAAACCCAGCCAAGCATCAATAAACCTCCCCCCTCTCCCCCGCTCCCTCCCTCCTCCCACCCCCCTCAAAAGAGGAATGGGAACAGTGAGCTGCCTCCCAGCTGGTCAGTCCCTACTGCTGGGCTCGCAGTCCAGCTCATTGATACATTAAGTTGGTGTAAAAGTCTGAACAAATTACTGATTTGCAACACTCAGGGAAGAACCATTTACCGCCTTTGTTTGTGTGAAAATCTCACGTGGAAATGAATCTGCTGACAGTCTCTGGCAAACTCACTGAAAAGCATAAAATGGGAAATTTTCTGCCCGTAAGTGGCGTGAGCTAATGTCCATGTTTGAGCCACTGGACCATGCTGCTCGTTAGTGAAACGGGCCCTGTGATCTCACCAGGTATCTGACTTCTTAATTACTGCATAATCGTGACACAAAGGAGTCTTGCTTTACTCCCTCTCCCGTGGCTCAGTGGGCACATGCACTGTCTTCCTCATAACTGAGTGAGCGAAGATCCCAGCTCAATCCCTGGTCTGAGCCGAGCGCGCCAATCGCAGCCCAAGTGGTAGTCAGGGAGTACAATTGGCCTCAGCGCTCCCTGGGCAAATGGAAGGAAAAATCAGGCTGGGTTCCCTCTCCGGATTATTATCCAGTGACTGCCTGCTGCTAAATGGACACATGTGGACAGCATGGGGCTCTGACTGTGAGGCCTCCTGCAGTTGAATTGCCTGTCAACACTTGCACATAAAGAAAGACCACTTGGGTGTGGTAGCAGAGGGCACCTGCTGCCAGTGAAACTCAACCTGGCAAACAGTCAGATCCCCAGTGAGAGTCAGCACCTTCAGGAGAGGAGGGGGCCTGAACCCCAGTGAGAGTCGGCACCTTCAGGGGAGGAGGGGATCTGAACCCCAGTGAGAGTCAGCACCTTCAGGAGAGGAGGGGACCTGAACCCCAGTGAGAGTCAGTACCTTCAGGAGAGGAGGGGATCTGAACCCCAGTGAGAGTCAGCACCTTCAGGAGAGGAGGGGAGCTGAACCCCAGTGAGAGTCAGCACCTTCAGGAGAGGAGGGGATCTGAACCCCAGTGAGAGTCAGCACCTTCAGGAGAGGAGGGGACCTGAACCCCAGTGAGAGTCAGCACCTTCAGGAGAGGAGGGGAGCTGAACCCCAGTGAGAGTCAGCACCTTCAGGAGAGGAGGGGACCTGAACCCCAATGAGAGTCAGCACCTTCAGGAGAGGAGGGGACCTGAACCCCAGTGAGAGTCACCACCTTCAGGAGAGGTGCCATGCCAACAGAGCACAGCAGCCACCTGGACACTCTGCCAGACCAGTGACATTGCAGGAAGCGCGAGTTGCCCGGAACAGTTAATCTCGCCGAGCGGTAACACAATCTCTCCGGGGAGGCTCTGTGCGGCTGTGGTTTGTTGACATAAACTTTGCGTTCGTAAAATAATCTGGCCACGGTTTTCACAATTCTGTTTGTTTAATCGTACTTTTCAAATTCTCAGAAGAAGTTCTCCAACCTCTGTGAGTACAGCGGCCTCGAACTATCCGGGACCCAAGCCAAACCTGCCCGAGTGGGAACCCCCCAACACGGAGTTCCCTTTCACCTCGCTCCCGCAGCCTGTGCTGGAGAGAGGCAGACAGAGAGACGGAGAATGACAGATAGAGACTGAAAGAGAAAGACAGAAAGAGAATAAGAGACAGGAGAGAGATCGAAAAATTTGCATTTATATAGCGCCTTCCATTACCTCAGAAGCACTTTACAGCCAATTAAGTACTTTTTAAGTGTAGTCACATTTCTAATGCAGGGCAACCGGACAGCCAGTATGTGTACAGCAAGATCCCACAAACACCAATGAAATAAATGACCAGATCATCTGTTTTAGTGATGTTAGTTAAGGGATAAATATTGGCCAGGACACGGGGAGAACTCCCTTGCTCTTCTTAAATAGTGCCATAGAATATTTTACGTCCTCCTGAGAGGGCAGACCGGGCCTCAGTTTAACGCCTCATCCGAAAGACAGCTCCTCTGACAGTGCAGCACTCCCTCAGTACTGCACTAGGAGTGTCAGCCTGGATGTTCAAGTCCCTGGAGTGGGACTTGAACCCACAACCTTCTGACTGAGAGTGACACCATGGCTGACACCAGAGGGAGAGACAGAGTGATAGAGCCAGAGGGAGAGAAAGAGATAGACAGAGAGACACAGAGGGTGGGACAGTGCGAATTGTAGTCCTTCGAACATAATGTAATGTTTCACTTGCTAAATCCCTTGTGTTTAGATCAGCTTTTGGTGCTTTCTCCTCACATAGAACCTTATTGGATTGTGTTGATAACAATGACATCATCATGTAGACTCCTCAGAGCACATTCCTGGCTTGCAACCCATGAAATAGATCACCTCGATGTGTGCCTGTGGGTTGGATTTCCCCATTGAGACAAGGGGATGGAGAGGAGCCTGGAATCAAGGGTACACAAGGGTAGAAAATTGTGGGGGGAAATTTAAAGAACAAAGTAAGATGGTTTTCCCTGCCCTGTCATTGAAAGAAATTGAGAGGTCGCACAACACCAGGTTATAGTCCAACAGTTTTATTTGAAATCACAAGCTTTCGGAACTATCGCTCCTTCCTCAGGTGAAGTCTTCACCTGAGGAAGGAGCGATAGTTCCGAAAGCTTGTGATTTCAAATAAAACTGTTGGACTATAACCTGGTGTTGTGCGACCTCTCAATTTTGTCCACCCCAGTCCAACACCGGCATCTCCGCATCATGACCACTATTGAAAGAAAGGCAGACTTGCATTTATATAGCACCTTTCACGACCTCAGGATGTCCCAAAGCATTTTACAGCCAATGAAGTACTTTTGAAGTGTAGTCACTGTTGTAGGAAACACAGCAGCCAATTTGCGCACAGCAAGCTCCCACAAACAGCAATGTGATAATGACCAGATAATCTGTTTTAGTGATGTTGATTGAGGGATAAATATTGGCCAGGACACCGGGGATAACTCCTCTGCTCTTCTTCGAAATAGTGCCGTGGGATCTTTTACATCCACCTGAGAGAGCAGGTGTGGCCTTGGTTTAACGTCTCATCCGAAGGGTGGCACTTCCGACAGTGCAGCACTCCCTCAACACTGTGCTCAAGTGTCTGGAGTGGGACTTGAACCCACGACCTTCTGACTCAGAGGCAAGAGAGTGCTGCCCACTGAGCCACGGATGACACCTTGACGTTCGTGTATGGAATCTATGTCAGTGTCATTTCAACTCACTTCTTTCTCAGGTTCCTAAGCAACGTCCCACCGCTCACTGCTCAGTCAGAAATCTATCCATTTCCTTTTTGAATGCGATGAGTGGCCATCTATTCCATCAATTCTCACTTCCTTTCCTGGAGGTGTTAACTCCACACTGGAGTGCAGTAACCATGGGCACCGGCTGCCCCAGGTAACCCGTCCAAACCCTCATTTTTCACTGCGGGCTATTTGACCACTGAGGGCATCACATCCCAGTCCTCGTTTAACATCCGTACATTGCACTTCTTTCCTTTTCTACCCCTACCACAAGACAGGGATTGAAACCTGGGAACTTGTACAAACCGAGCCTTCAGACAGACTGCTCAGGAATGGAGGGAAGAAGATTAGGAGAGATGGGGGCTGGTGGAATAAAAGCGACTGCCTTGCAGGGAGCTGATACCTCTTCAAACATCATGCTCGGCTCAGATGTATGTTTTATTGAGTTACAGGATCCCACAAGGTATCAGTTAACCACCAAAGCAGATCACCGTGCGATCTGATACACATCACAGACTGGACCCAAACACATTGTGGGAAAAGCAAAGGCAGTGTCTCCCTCATCAATCACAGGGATTTCTGAATTTTAGACGATGAGAGAGGAAAAAAAAAAATCAAGTTCTACATAAAACAGGATCTCTTCCTAAAGACATTTATCAGCCGTGGAAGAAAAATAGATGGACTCATTGCTGGTAATATATCCCAAAGATCCAGCCACCACTCACAGCCCTGAAACTGCTCTTAAGGTCACACAGCTCAACCCAGACAGAGCCTAGCGAGCTCTTGCCTTGGGGTTTCCAGCCAGACGGCTAGGGTTAGTGGGGTGTATTATCAGACTCTCGAGGTGGGGGGGGGGGAGAAACAGGTGCTGTCCCTGCTTTTCAGCGCCTCATGGCACCATCCTCTCCCCCCCCCCCCCACCCAGCTCCACACTGTCAGGTGTCAGTGCACCATAAACAAGGGCCCCGGCTTTGATGTGTTGCCTGTCTCCAGGCAACGGGAGGTGGCACCCAAAGCACTGGCCCCTTGCCGACAAACAGTAAGGCACCGACATTGCACAGCCTTTCAAAGCATCTCGCATAAAACAGGAGCGTTCCCAGTGGAGCCAGGAGACCTGTTACTAACTCTCGGAATCAACTGGTTGTGTCTCATGTAAAATACTTTCAAGAAATTCACCTGAGCTGCATTCCAAAGTTTAAACAATTTACAGATAGATGCTCACCAATACTGATTGTTCAATCCTCTGTCTTCCTCTGAGTGAGAGTGCGTGTGTGTGAGTGAGTGTGTGTATGAGAGTGAGTGTGTGTGAGAGTGTGTGAGAGAGTGAGTGCGTGTGTGAGAGTGAGTGTGTGTGAGTGAGTGTGTGTGTGAGTGAGTGTGTGCGTGTGTGAGAGAGTGTGTGAGACAGTGAGTGTGCGTATGAGAGTGAGTGTGTGAGAGAGTGAGTGAGTGTGTGAGAGTGAGTGTGTGTGAGTGAGTGTGTGTGTGAGTGAGTGTGTGCGTGTGTGAGAGAGTGTGTGAGAGAGTGAGTGTGTGAGAGAGTGAGTGTGTGTGAGAGTGAGTGTGTGTGAGTGAGTGTGTGTGAGAGTGTGTGAGAGAGTGAGTGAGTGTGTGAGAGTGAGTGTGTGTGAGTGAGTGTGTGTGTGAGAGAGTGAGTGCGTGTGTGAGAGTGAGTGTGTGTGAGTGAGTGTGTGTGTGAGTGAGTGTGTGTTAGAGTGAGTGTGTGTGAGTGAGTGTGTGCGAGTGTGTGAGAGAGTGAGTGTGTGAGAGAGTGAGTGAGTGAGTGTGAGAGTGAATGTGTGTGAGTGAGTGAGTGTGTGAGTGAGTGTGTGTGAGAGTGAGTGTGTGTGAGAGAGTGAGTGTGTGGGTGAGAGAGTGAGTGAGTATGTGAGTGTGTGTGAGAGTGAGTGTGTGTGTGAGAGTGAGTGTGTGTGAGTGTGTGTGTGCGTGTGTGTGAGTGAGTGTGAGCGTGTGTGAGAGTGAGTGTGTGTGAGAGTGAGTGTGTGTGAGAGTGAGTGTGTGAGTGAGTGTGTGTGAGAGTGAGTGTGTGTGAGTGAGTGTGCGTGTGTGAGAGAATGTGTGTGTGAGAGTGAGTGTGTGAGAGTGAGTGTGTGAGCGTGTGTGTGAGAGTGAGTGTGTGTGAGAGAGTGAGTGTGTGAGAATGAGTGTGTGAGCGTGTGTGTGTGTGTGAGAGAGTGAGTGTGTGGGTGAGAGTGAGTGTGTGTGTGAGAGTGAGTATGAGTGAGTGTGAGAGGCTGAGTGTGTGTGAGAGAGTGAGTGAGTATGTGAGTGTGTGTGAGAGTGAGTGTGTGTGTGAGAGTGAGTGTGTGTGAGAGTGTGTGAGTGAGTGTGTGTGTGCGTGTGTGTGAGTGAGTGTGAGCGTGTGTGAGAGTGAGTGTGTGTGAGAGTGACTGTGTGAGAGAGTGAGTGTGAGAGTGAGTGTGAGAGTGAGTGTGTGTGAGAGTGAGTGTGTGTGAGAGAGTGAGTGTGAGAGTGAGTGTGTGAGTGAGTGTGTGTGAGAGTGAGTGTGTGTGAGAGTGAGTGTGAGTGGGTGTGTGCGTGAGTGTGTGCATGTGTGGGAGAGTGAGTGAGTGTGTGTGTGAGAGTGAGTGTGTGTGTGAGAGAGTGAGTGTGTGAGTGAGTGTGTGTGTGAGAGTGAGTGTGTGAGCGTGAGTGTGTGAGTGAGTGTGTGTGAGAGAGAGTGTGTGTGAGTGTGTGAGAGTGAGTGTGTGAGAGTGTGAGTGTGTGAGTGAGTGTGAGAGTATGTGTGAGAGGGTGAGTGTGAGAGAGTGAGTGTGAGAGTGAGTGTGTGAGTGAGTGTGAGAGAGAGTGAGTGAGTGTGTGCGTGTGAGTGAGTGTGTGAGAGTGAGTGTGTGAGTGAGTGTGAGAGTGTGTGAGAGAGAATGTGTGAGAGTGAGTGTGTGAGTGAGTGTGAGAGTGTGTGTGAGTGAGTGTGAGAGTGTGTGAGAGAGAGAATGTGTGAGAGTGAGTGTGTGAGTGAGTGTGAGAGTGTGTGTGAGAGAGTGTGTGTGAGAGTGTGTGTGTGAGTGAGTGTGTGTGAGAGTGAGTGAGTGTGTGCGTGTGTGTGGGTGAGTGTGTGAGAGTGTGTGAGAGAGTGAGTGTGTGAAAGTGAGAGAGTGTGTGAGCATGTGTGTGAGAGTGAGTGTGTGAGCATGTGTGTGAGAGAGTGAGTGAGTGTGTGCATGTGTGGTGAGTGAGTGTGTGAGAGTGTGTGTGTGTGAGAGTGAGTGTGAGAGTGAGTGTGTGAGCATGTGTGTGAGTGAGACTGAGTGTGTGTGAGTGCATACATCACGTCTCTCTCCCATGCCTATCTCTGGGTTCTCTCTCTATTTCTCTCTTTCTGTCTCTCCTTTCTTTCTCTCTTTCTCTCTCTTGCCTGACACAAACAGTTCTCAGATTTGATACATCCAATGTCAACCAAAAGGAAAATGAAATGATTGCAAACGAGCCCAAGAAACAGCAGATGACTGATTAAAGCGGAGGCTGGGTGGGGGTGGGTTGAACTGTGACACTGATCAATGCAGCAAACAGCTCTGTTTATTGCAGGGCTGGTCTCTCGGGGAAGTTAATGCCTAAATGCATTGTCTTGCTAGTTAATTAATTGAGTTAATATGTACTTAACTATTGTGCGCTGTCTAACTGACCCAGCTGGAGTCTGAGCTGTTGTTTAAAATATCTGAACAGTGGCAACCTCTCCAGGAGTGAGGGAGCAGGAAAGTCCAGCGAACTTTGGAACACTCTCAGAAGAGGAGGGGGAGCCTCACATTTTACAACGAGAAACACGAGGAGGGGGTCTGGGAAATGGCGGAGTAAATCAAAGGGGTCCGAGCCGGCTGATGGTTTACAATTCACGGCTGAACTGCTTATGATAAAACCAGATGCTGCACCTGATCGCTGATCAGGATTAACTTCATTTAGGTGAAAGGGTTTTAATAAAGTACAAGTAAAAACGAACGAGGGAGGCTACAAAATGTTTAAATAAAATTAAACAGATTAGTGAAGCTCACTGTACTCAATCCAACATCTCTCAGCTAACACTTCCTCTGATTTTTAACAGGTTTTTCCTCCTCTCCTGAAGGCGCTGACTCTCACTGGGGTTCAGCTCCCCTCCTCTCCTGAAGGTGCTGACTCTCACTGGGGTTCAGGTCCCCTCCTCTCCTGAAGGTGCTGACTCTCACTGGGGTTCAGGTCCCCTCCTCTCCTGAAGGCGCCGACTCTCACTGGGGTTCAGATCCCCTCCTCTCCTGAAGGTGCTGACTCTCACTGGGGTTCAGCTCCCCTCCTCTCCTGAAGGTGCCAACTCTCACTGGGGTTCAGGTCCCCTCCTCTCCTGAAGGTGCTGACTCTCACTGGGGTTCAGGGCCCCTCCTCTCCTGAAGGTGCTGACTCTCACTAGGGTTCAGGTCACTTCCTCTCCTGAAGGTGCTGACTCTCACTGGGGTTCAGGTCACAGGCACCAACCTCCCCATAACTGGCCATTCTTCGTGTATAAGTCTGAACAGTGAGTATCAGCCAACTATTCAACTGTCATGGTTATCACAGCCCCACCTGATCCTATCCTCCTGCGACATCCACACATACACTGGGCAGTGACCAGGAGCAGGAATTCTAACCAATTCTTTTCCCTCCCTAGCCTGGGGCACGGAGGCCAATAGGAGCGCTCCGACTACTGTCCCCAGCTGAGACCAGCACAGACTGGGGATGGAACCCCAGGCCTTGCTGGTCTGCCTGGCTGACCACATTTACAAACTGAGCCAGAGAGAGACCAAGGGTTTCTAACTGTGGTTCTGCTCTGGCCTGAGAAAGCCGGTGAAGGGTTAATTCAGTTGCAGCCTCCGTCCTCTTGCCACTTGGCCCCGTGCTTGGCCTGAGAGGAGGGTTACGTCTGTGCCCCCCGCTGGCCCTGTGATCCCGGCCTAGTCCAGGTCAAATCCCACTGACACTTGTTCCCCTTTCAATGTGCTAAGTATAGGTTAGTGAGGTCATAAGTCAGGGGGCAGTCTGTGCTCAATCAGCTATGAACAGGAGTCCAGTTCTTTGAGAGCGAGAGGGAGACACACACACACAAACTGACAAAGGAATTCTCACTTCCAAAGCTACAATCTATCAGCCGGTCCCATGGTTAGAGACCAGGAGTATCACAAAATCTGTTTTATACAGATTTTATCAATGAAGTTAAAAATCGTATGCCTGTGTGATGTAGTTCTATAGAGCAGCTTGCAAAGGGTAGTAGAAATCTGGAACACTCCCCCTCAAAAGGCTGTGGATGCTGGGGGTCAATTGGAGCTTTCAAGACTGAGATCGATAGATTTTTGTTGGGTAAGAGTATCAAGGGATATGGAGCAAAGGCGGAAGAATGGAGTTGAGGTACAGATCAGCCATGATCTAATTGAATGGCAGAGCAGGCTCGAGGGGCTGAATGCCATCCTAGAATTATACAGCACAGAAGGAGGCCATTCGGCTCATCGTGCCTGTGCTGGCTCTTTGAAAGACCTATCCAATAAGTCCCACTCTGTTGCCCTTTCCCCATAGCCCTGCAAATTTTTCCCCTTCATGTGTTTATCCAATTCACTTTTGAATTTTATTATTGGATCTGCTTCCACCACCCTTTCAGGCAGTGCATTCCAGATCACAACAATTCACTGTGTAAATCTTTTTTCTCATGTCGCCTCTGGCTCTTTTGCTAATTACCTTAAATCTGTGTCCTCTGGTTACCAACCCTTCTGCCACTGGAAACAGTTTCTCCTTATTTACACTACCAAAACTCTTCATGATTTCGAACACCTCTATCAAATCTCCCCTTAATCTTCTCTGTTCTAAGGAGAACACTCCCAGTTTCTCCAGTCTCTCCATGTAACTGAAGTCTTTCATCACTGGTACCATTCTAGAAAATCTCCTTGACATCCTTTCTAAAGCCTTGACATCCTTCCTAAAGTGTGGTGCCCAGAATTGGCAACAATACTCCAGCTGGGGCCTAACCAGTGTTTTATGAAGGTTTAGTCTAACTTCCTTACTTTTGTACTCTGTGCCCCTAGAGCAGGGGTCCTAATACCGACCCCTGGGGGACACCACTGTATACTTCCCTCCAGTCTGAAAAACAACCGCTCACCACTACTCTCTGCTTTCTGTCTCTTAGCCAATTACATATCCATGCCGCCACTGCCCCTTTAATCCCATGTACTTCAATCTTGCTAACAAGTCTTAATATGTGGTACTTTATCAAGTGCCTCTCTAAAGTCCATATACACAACATCAACCCTCATCAACCCTCTCCGTTACTTCATCAAACAACTGTTCCGATGATTGGTTTATGATAACTATGCAATATTCTTGGTCACATGGTTAGCAGGGCCAATTGCATTGAAAACCACAAATACAAAGTGGCCATGTTTGATCCCATTACCAGCATCCTCATCCCAACCTCACACAGCCTCCTCATCCCAGCCCCTCACAGCCTCCCTCCTCCCACCAGACATAAACCCCAAGTTCCTCAGCCCAACAGTACATAATTGCAGATTAAAACAGTGTAAATGCAGCAAAATTGGACCAGGTCCAACACCAGCTGAAAGAAGCAAAATCAACTCTTTCCAGTTCTGATGGAAGTCTCTAATGAAAAATTAGCTGGGTCTCTCTCTCTGTCTCTCTCTCTCTCACTGTCTATTTCTCTCTATCATTCTCTGTCTCTCTCTCTCTGACTCTCTCCATCTATCTCTCTATCTGTCTGTTTCTCTCTTGGTTTCTGTCTCTGTCTCTCTCTACCTCTCCCTCTCTTTCTGTTACTGTCTCTCACTCTATCTCTCTGTCTCTGTCTCTCTCTCTCACTCTATCTCTCTGTCTCTCTCTCTCACTCTGTCTGTCTCTCTCTGTGTCTCTACCTTTCTCTATTTCTACCTCTCTCTCGGTCTCTGTGTCTCTCTGTCTCTCGCTCTGCCTCTACCTCTCTCTCTGCCTCTCTCTACCTCTCCCTCTCTTTCTGTCACTCTCTCTCGCTCTCTCTCCAACTGATGGGTCTGTGTTGTGTTCCACTACTCTCCGGTTTCATGTTCCAGATTTTCAAGATTCACGGTGTTTTCATTTCATGTGTCGAGTATATCAGAACCACTTGATGATAAAGAGCTGTAATCTCACCCCCGCCACCCCCTTCAAACATATTCTGCCTTGCTCAATCAAAGCGCCTGCATTATGAGATACTCTGAACCCCGTTGCTAGCATTTCAGAGAATCACTGTGGCTGGTGATTATCACAGTCGGCCAAAGTAACACAGGGCTCCTGATCACTGAAGGGTTTACATTCCTGGGAGACATGTTTTTGCCAAAGGGAAACTCAGGGTCCAGATTTCCTCAATAAATTAATAAAACAGCCACTGGAACAATAACTCACCATGTAGTCAGGCAATTGGGGAGCGAGCTGGTGACGCCTCCAATTTCCTTCAAGATCACTTCACATGGCACTATGTGTCGACACTGGCCAGAGCGCGATGGGATCATCACTACACTTTTGAAAGGGCGTCATAAACTATTATTTTTGTTAAAAAGTGTTGCATTGGAGAGGTTGGGTTGGCCTCGGTGCCCCAGGCTATAAGGGCAGGGGAACGGCCGGCGTTCCTGCTCCTGATGGTTATCCAGTGACTCCTGCTGGAAGTGTGGCTATAAGGCCAGGACAGATCGGGCTCCGCTGCGATGCCCCCACGGTAGAATAGCCGACCGGCACACGGGGCATCGCACGTGGAGAGTGGCCACTGGGGTGAGGTACCCGGGCAGGAACAGGTGGTCCTTCGAGCACCCAGTGCCCATTCTTCACGTACGAGCCTAGACGGTGAGCGTCGAGAGGCTCTGGCTCGGGGAAAGCTTCACAGCCGAGCCCAGTCCTGCCTCCGCACATGGGCGCACTTTCCGGCACGGGTCACTGGGTGGTGATCAGGAGCAGTCTCCCTTGCTCAGCCATCCAGTCTTTTCTTCCAATAATTTGTCTGGGTGCCAGGTTGCTGCCTCTTGGCCAAGGAACCGCTGAAGTTGTTGCGCAGTTACCGCCCGTGGGAGGAGAGGGGCAAGTTCCAGTCCACTGATGGCCCGTCAACCATTTAAGCACAAGACTAACCAACCCTGCATGCAGCCAAAATTGGGCTCCAGATGCTACAGCGCTGCTTTGGCTGAGTGTAGGGCTCTACGAGACCGGGCTGCACACTAAGATGCTTCAGTTGTCGATGGGATTGCCGATGGGATCTTCCCTCCTCTCCGGATGGTGCAGACTCCTGCCAGGGTACAGGGTCCACAAGCTCCAGCCACCCTCCAGAGCGGCCATTCTTCATGTGTGACCCTGGGTAGTGAGTGCCGGCAGGGATTGCAACCAAGAAAAGCCACAAACAATCCTCACCAGGCCGAGATTTTCCAACTGGCATTATTGTAACCCGGGCAGTGACCCCAGTTATAGCCAGCGAGATGGTAATGACCACTGGAATATCTAGACCTCCACGTCCACACACACGCACACACTTTCCGGGCTGGGCCACTGGACATTGATCAGGAGCAGGAACCTATATGCAGTGGTTAATGTTACTGGACTAATAATCTGGAGAACATGAGTTCAAATTCCACTGAGTTCAAATCTTCCTTTAGGGAAGGAAACCTGCCGTCCTTACCCAGTCTGGGCACATATGTGACTCCAGTCCCACACCAAAGTGGTTGACTCTTAACTGCCCTCTGGAGCAGCCACTCAGTTGGATCAAACCACTTCAAGAAGGCCCACCACCAACGTTCCCTCTAAGCTGCCCGTCCTGCGCAGCTCGGGACTGGCTGTTCCAATGTTAAGTTTCGCGCATGTGTGAAACTGTGAATGGGCCGCGCAGCCCCTTAAAGGGGCAGCGCACCCAAAAAAAATTAGGGGGAACATTGCCCACCACCACTTTTTCAGGGCAACTAGGAATGGGCAATAAATGTCGAACTTGCCAGCAAAGCCCACATCCCGAGAATGAATAATTAAAACAAGAATTGATTTTATTCCCCTTTCCCTACCCCAGGGAGCTGATGCCAAGTGTGGGCTCCTACCCCTGCCACTCAGACAGAGGGACTTTGACTCAGCACAGACCAGCAGTCCATCCTGGGGCCTCCGAGTTTGTTATAAAATCATAGAAATTTACAGCACAGAAGGAGGCCATTCGGCCCATCGTATCCGTGCCGGCCGACAAAGAGCTATCCAGCCTAATCCCACTTTCCAGCTCTTGGTCCGTAGCCTTGTAGGTTATGGCACTTCAAGTGCATATCCAAGTACTTTTTAAATGTGATAAGGGTCTCTGCCTCTACCACCCTTTCAGGCAGTGCGTTCCCTCTGGGTGAAAAAAGTTCTCCTCAACTCCCCTCTAATCCTTCCACCAATTACTTTAAATCTGTGCCCCCTGGTTATTGACCTCTCTGCGAAAGGGAAATAGGTCCTTCCTATCCACTCTATCTCGGCCCCTCATAATTTTATACACCTCAATCAAGTCTTCCCTTAGCCTCCTATGTTCCAAAGATAACAACCCCAGCCTATCCAATCTATCCTCATAACTAAAATTCTCCAGTGCTGGCAACATCCTCGTAAATCTCCTCTGTACCCTCTCTAGTGCAATCACATCCTTCCTGTAATGTGGTGACCAGAACTGCACGCAGTATTCTAGCTGCGGCCTAACTAGTGTTTTATACAATTCAAGCATAACCTCCCTGCTCTTATATTCTATGCTTCGACTAATAAAGGAAAGTATCCCATGCGCCTTCTTAACCAGCTTATCTACCTGTCCTGCTACCTTCAGGGATCTGTGGACATGCGCTCCAAGGTCCCTCTGTTCCTCTACACTTCTCAGTATCCTACCACTTATTATGTATTCCCTTGCCTTGTTAGCCCTCCACAAATGCTTTACCTTACAGTTCTCCAGATTGAATTCCATTTGCCACTTTTCTGCCCACCTGACCAGTCCATTGATATCTTCCTGCAGTGTACAGCTTTCTTCCTCACTATCAACCACACGGCCAATTGTTGTATCATCTGCAAACTTCTTAATCATACCCCCTACATTGAAGTCTAAATCACTGATATATACCACAAATAGCAAGGGACCTAGTACTGAGCCCTACGGAACCCCACTGGAAACAGCCTTTCAGTCACAAAAACACCTGTCGACCATTACCCGTTGCTTCCTGTCACTGAGCCAATTTTGGATCCAATTTGCCACTTTCCCTTGGCTCCTACGGGCTTTTACTTTTCTGACCAGTCTGCCATGTGGGACCTTGTCAAAAGTTTGTTCGTCTCGAAAGTGTGCTGGCTAGTGTTCCTTTTTTTCTAGTTGGGATGTGGTTCCCGGTCCGGCAACGCCTCAATTTTAAAATTCTCCTCCTCGTGATCAAATCCCTTCATGGCCTCGCCCCTCCCTATCTCTGTAACCTTCTCCAGCCCTACAACCCTCCAAGATCTCTGCGCTCCTCAAATTCTGGCCTCTTGAGCATCCCCGATTTTAATCGCTCCACCATTGTCGGCCGTGCCTTCAGCTGCCTAGGCCCTAAGCTCTAGAATTCCCTCCCTAAACCTCTCTACCTCTTTCTCCTCCTTTACGACGCTCCTTAAAACCTAGCTCTTTGACCATGCTTTTGGTCACCTGTCCTAATATCTCCCTATGTGGCTCGGTGTCAAATTTTGTTTGATAACACTCCTGTGAAGCGCCTTGGGATGTTTTACTACATTAAAGGCGCTATATAAATACAAGTTATTGTTGGAATCCAGACCTGGAATGCACGGAGCAATGACCCGATGGCCCAGGCGTATTCTGGGCTGATCCACCTGTACAAACTTTGAGCAGAGCCTGATGTGACTGATCCCAAGCACAGAGTCTGATTCAGGCCTCTGAGCCGGAACTGTCCCTGCACTGGAAGGGAGGGTAACCATGGAGACTGAGAAGGAATGAGCTGTCTCCAGGCAGTGGGCACGGACCGAAGAGGGATCATTCTCACCGCACCAGAACCCAGCCACAGGGAACTGGTCATCCGACAGTGAGGGACCTCAGCCTCCGACTGTGGCTTCGCTTCACCGGTGTGGTGACTGAGTGACCGACTGTACCCGCGTTGAGGTTAAACAGAAACAGCAGCGCAGTGGGTTTGTGCTGATCGCATCACACGCAAGCTGTTCCAGCAACTGAGCATGCTCCCCGACCGACCCCCAAAAGTCTGGTGATGTCCCTTTAAACAGCAATTACTGCTTCATGACATCCTGTTCAGCTCCTGCTTTTAATTCTTTGATGATGTCACTGGGATTTCAGTGAGTGGTGAAATTGGGGTCACAGTCTCAGGATAAGGGGTCGGCCATTTCGGACTGAGATGAGGAGAAATTTCTTCACTCAGAGGGTGGTGAATCTTTGGAATTCTCTACCCCAGAGGGCTGTGGAGGCTCAGTTATTGGGTATATTCAAGACAGAGATCGATAGATTTTTGAATATTAAGGCAATCAAGGGATATGGGGATAGTGCAGGAAAGTAGAGTTGAGGTAGAAGATCAGCCATGATCTTATTGAATGGCGGAGCAGGCTCGAGGGGCCGAAGGGCCGACTCCTGCTCCTATTTCTTATGTTCTTATGGTCTTTGGCAATAGCTCAGAACGGGCGATCACGAGTTTCCACTGGAAAAGACAATCGCACGGGTTGTAAACCAAGCTCCCGATTCATTTTGTGCAACCACCAAGAAACAATTCCACCTCCACAGAATTTACGGCACAGAAACAGGCCACTCGGCCCAACTGGTCTATGCCGGTGTGTATACTCCACACAAGCCTCCTCCCACCCTGCCCCCCCACTAACCCTCTGCTCCTTTCTCCCTCATGTCTGCATCAAGCCTCCCCTGAAATGTCTCAACGCTCTGCTTCAAGCACTCCATGTGGCAGCCAGTTCCACATTCTCACCAATGTTCCTGTTAAGGGTCTGGAGGTCCCGCACAGGCCGCTCACCGGCTTTTAAATGGAAAACCCACACATAGTTGGACATTTGAATGGGCCGTGAAGCCTGTTAAAGGGGCCGAGCACCAAAAAATAATTAGATGGATGATTTGATTCTCATCACTCTGTACAGAAATAGCTCCTAAATTCTTTATTAGATCTGTTAGTGATTATCTTATATTTATGGCCCCTTGTTCTGGACTCACCCACAAGTAGAAACAGTTTCTCCACATCCACCCTATTGAACCTCTCCATAGTTTTAAAGAACTCGATCAGGTCTCCTCTCAGCCTTCTCTGTTCCAGAGGAAAGAGCCCAGCCTGCTCGATCTTTCCTAATAGTTGCATCCTCTCAATTTTGGTAACATCTTTTAAAATCTTTTCTGCACTATCTCCGGTGCTTCTATACCCTGCACCGCATGTTCTCACTGTCCCGTACCGCGTGTTCTCACTGTCCCGTACCGTGTGTTCTCACTGTCCCGTACCGCGTGTTCTCACTGTCCCGTACCGCATGTTCTTACTGTCCCATACCGCGTGTTCTCACTGTCTCGTACTGCGTGTTCTCACTGTCTCGTACCGTGTGTTCTCACTGTCCCATACCGCGTGTTCTCAATGTCCCGTACTGCGTGTTCTCACTGTCCCATACCGCGTGTTCTCAATGTCCCGTACCGCGTGTTCTCACTGTCCTGTACCGCGTGTTCTCACTGTCCTGTCTCGTGTGTTCTCACTGTCCCGTACCGCGTGTTCTCACTGTCCCGTACCCCGTGTTCTCACTGTCCCATACCGTGTGTTCTCACTGTCCCGTACCGCATGTTCTCACTGTCCCGTACCGCATGTTCTCACTGTCCCGTACCGCATGTTCTCACTGTCCCGTACCGTGTGTTCTCACTGTCCCGTACCGCGTGTTCTCACTGTCCTGTACCACGTGTTCTCACTGAACCGTACTGTGTGTTCTCACTGTCCTGTACCACATGTTCTCACTGTCCCGTACCACGTGTTCTCACTGTCCCGTACTGCGTGTTCTCACTGTCCTGTCTCGTATGTTTTCACTGTCCTGTCTCGTGTGTTCTCACTGTCCCGTACCGCGTGTTCTCACTGTCCTGTACTGCGTGTTTTCACTGTCCCGTACTGCATGTTCCCACTGTCCTGTGCCGCTTGTTCTCACTGTCCTGTACCGCGTGTTCTCACTGTCCTGTACCGCGTGTTCTCACTGTCCTGTACCGCGTGTTTTCACTGTCCCGTACCACGTGTTTTCACTGTCCCGTACCGCGTGTTCCCACTGCCCCGTACCGCGTGTTCTCACTGTCCCGTACTGCGTGTTCTCGCTGTCCCGTACCGCGTGTTCTCACTGTCCCGTACCGCGTGTTCTCACTGTCCCATACCGTGTGTTCTCACTGTCCCATACCGCGTGTTCTCACTGTCCCGTACCGCGTGTTCTCACTGTCCCGTGTGTTCTCACTGTCCCGTACCGCGTGTTCTCACTGTCCCGTACTGCGTGTTCCCACTGTCCTGTACTGCCTGTTCTCACTGTCCCGTACCGCGTGTTCTCACCGTACCGCGTGTTCTCACCGTACCACATGTTCTCACTGTCCCGTACCGCGTGTTCTCACCGTACCGCGTGTTCTCACTGTCCCGTACCGTGTGTTCTCACTGTCCCGTACCGCGTGTTCTCACTGTCCTGTACCGCGTGTTCTCACTGTCCTGTACCGCGTGTTCTCACTGAACCGTACCGCGTGTTCTCACTGTCCTGTACCACATGTTCTCACTGTCCAGTACCGCATGTTCTCACTGTCCCGTACTGCGTGTTCTCACTGTCCCGTACCGCGTGTTCTCACTGTCCCGTACCGCTTGTTCTCACTGTCCTGTACCACGTGTTCTCACTGTCCCGTACCGCGTGTTTTCACTGTCCCATACCGCATGTTCCCACTGTCCTGTGCCGCTTGTTCTCACTGTCCTGTACCGCGTGTTCTCACTGTCCTGTACCGCGTGTTCTCACTGTCCTGTACCGCGTGTTTTCACTGTCCCATACCGCGTGTTCCCACTGCCCCGTACCGCGTGTTCTCACTGTCCCATACCGTGTGTTCTCGCTGTCCCGTACCGCGTGTTCTCACTGTCCCGTACCGCGTGTTCTCACTGTCCCGTACCGCGTGTTCTCACTGTCCCGTACCGCGTGTTCTCACTGTCCCGTTTCGCGTGTTCTCACTGTCCCGTGCCGCGTGTTCTCACTGTCCCGTACCGCGTGTTCTCACTGTCCCACATGTTCTCACTGTCCTGTACCGCGTGTTCTCACTGTCCCATACCGCATGTTCTCACTGTCCCATACCGCGTGTTCTCACTGTCCCGTACCGCGTGTTCTGACTGTCCCACGTGTTCTCACTGTCCCGTACCATGTGTTCTGACTGTCCCACGTGTTCTCACTGTCCCATACCGTGTGTTCTCACTGTCCCACGTGTTCTCACTGTCCCGTACCGCGTGTTCTCACTGTCCCGTACTGCGTGTTCTCACTGTCCCACGTGTTCTCACTGTCCTGTCCCACGTGTTCTCACTGTCCTGTCCCACGTGTTCTCACTCTGTACCACGTGTTCTCACTGTCCTGTACCATGTGTTCTCACTCCGTACCGTGTGTTTTCCATTATTTATTTTGTGTTTTGAAAACTTTTTTCCTGTCCTTTTATCTTCATCAAACCCATTCTGTTTGAAGGACCGGTTCTGTTTCTACAAAGGTGGGTCCTCCTTCCAAAGGTGGAATTACAAACTTAAATTTGTTAAACTGCAATTTTGCTGACTTCTCTCACCCATTTAACTTGGAGAAAATTAACCAAAATAATTATTTTAAGTAAGAAAAAGTTGGAGAATACATCAGAAGGGAAGACTGAAGCAGTACGTCGAGACTCAAACAATCGACACGTTTTAAAAAAGTTTTGAGAAGTGTAAGCTTTTCAGATCTCTTTTCAGATCTAGGACAGAATTTTTTTGCTGTAATAAAAACAGAAAATGCTGGGCCGGCTCTGCAGGTCAGGCAGCGTGTGCGGAGAGAGGCAGGTAGGGCTAACGTTTCAGATCCTGGACCTTTCGTCAGAACCCAAACTTTTTGTTGCCTCCTTTGTCTGTGTGATGGCAGACAATCGGCAGCGAAAAGGCCAGGCTGACACTGAGAGGGCCTGGGGGGAACCCTCACACTCTGTCGAGTGCAGATGTACATTAATGCAGAAAGCGGCCCAGATCCATAGATTTTTTTTTTTTAAAAAGAGCGACTGAAATAAGTCTCCTTCCCTTTTAACATACTGTTGTCTGGTTTGATGGTGTCACTTTTGTGAGAGGTCCTATTGGGAAGTATTCAGGCAGCAGCTTTTGTGAGGGAGGCCTGATTGGGAGTTGATGAACTCACTTGCCTACTTGCTTCTACCCTTTAGTCCCCATTGTTTTCTGGCCTCTTAATAAACTTTTTGGAAGAGTTAATTAATCCGCTTGAATTGGTTGATGGAGTGATTCTCAGAAGGTGAAATAACAGAAGGTTCCCTTTTTGAAGGGGGTGAGAGAGGAGAGTGTGTGACAGACATCAGCTTGTCACGTAATCAAAGCCAGGGAGGAAACAAAAAACCAGCCTCCAACTCGGAGAAAAGAAGGTTGGAGTTAGAAGCGAGTTCTCTTTTCACTGTCCGAATGCCCTGTGTTAACACACCATCAGTCCAACCTGCCAGAACTGACGAATATATCAGCATTTGCCGCTTTACAGAATTTAAATAGTTATTGATTTTGGGGAGATCACGTTAAGGAGAATTACTTTAAGCTCTTTAGTTGGTCCATTTGTTTTAAAATTGCTTACATTATAAAATATTTTAATTCTCGATATTAGATGATTTTTCATTGTCTTTGGTTTTCTGACGTGTTGTGATGGAGTTATTCCCCCCCCAGGATTATTAGAATTAAAAGCAGTTTAAAATGTCGATGTGGGCGGAGGAGTCGGTTAAACGGGACAGTGTTGTGTATAAAGAGCCGGTCCCGTTACTCACACCCCGTCTGATGGGCTCATTAGAGCCAGTGTCAGTAATGAGTGTTTGGAGAGACTGGACCAGGATCCCGGGCCAGTCAGTGCGGGAGACTGGACCAGGATCCCGGGACAGTCAGTGCGGGAGACTGGACCAGGATCCCGGGCCAGTCAGTGCGGGAGACTGGACCAGGATCCCGGGCCAGTCAGTGCGGGAGACTGGACCAGGATCCCGGGCCAGTCAGTGCGGGAGACTGGACCAGGATCCCGAGCCAGTCAGTGCGGGAGACTGGACCAGGATCCCGAGCCAGTCAGTGCGGGAGACTGGACCAGGATCCCGGGCCAGTCAGTGCGGGAGACTGGACCAGGATCCCGAGCCAGTCAGTGCGGGAGACTGGACCAGGATCCCGAGCCAGTCAGTGCGGGAGACTGGACCAGGATCCCGGGACAGTCAGTGCGGGAGACTGGACCAGGATCCCGGGCCAGTCAGTGCGGGAGACTGGACCAGGATCCCGAGCCAGTCAGTGCGGGAGACTGGACCAGGATCTCGGGCCAGTCAGTGCGGGAGACTGGACCAGGATCCCGAGCCAGTCAGTGCGGGAGACTGGACCAGGATCCCGAGCCAGTCAGTGCGGGAGACTGGACCAGGATCCCGAGCCAGTCAGTGCGGGAGACTGGACCAGGATCCCGAGCCAGTCAGTGCGGGAGACTGGACCAGGATCCCGGGACAGTCAGTGCGGGAGACTGGACCAGGATCCCGGGCCAGTCAGTGCGGGAGACTGGACCAGGATCCCGGGCCAGCTCCTGCTTGCTCTCCTAATACTGACACCCACTGTGGATCTGACTTTAATGGGGCGTTTCCAGCCCGTAAGAGCAACACTGGGGAAAGGGACTGCAGACAGACTCGCCGAGATATTCTTCCCCTTTCTCTCCGTTCCTCCTCGGTTTCTTAATGTATAATTCCGAGTTCTCCACTCCTCCCTCTGTATATATTTAGGGGCCAACTCGGTATCCGATACCTCCTCACTCACCATCCCTCCCTCCCGTACCCCCTCCTCGGCCCCTCTCCCTGCTTCTATCCCTGCACTCGGCCCCTCTCCCTGTTTCTATCCCTCCACTCGGCCCCTCTCCCTGTTTCTATCCCTCCACTCGGCCCCCCTCCCTGTTTCTATCCCTCCACTCGGCCCCTCTCCCTGCTTCTATCCCTCCACTCGGCCCCTCTCCCTGCTTCTATCCCTCCACTCGGCCCCTCTCCCTGCTTCTATCCCTCCACTCGGCCCCTCTCCCTGTTTCTATCCCTCCACTCGGCCCCTCTCCCTGTTTCTATCCCTCCACTCGGCCCCTCTCCCTGTTTCTATCCCTCCACTCGGCCCCCCTCCCTGTTTCTATCCCTCCACTCGGCCCCTCTCCCTGCTTCTATCCCTCCACTCGGCCCCTCTCCCTGCTTCTATCCCTCCACTCGGCCCCTCTCCCTGCTTCTATCCCTCCACTCGGCCCCTCTCCCTGTTTCTATCCCTCCACTCGGCCCCTCTCCCTGCTTCTATCCCTCCACTCGGCCCCTCTCCCTGCTTCTATCCCTCCACTCGGCCCCTCTCCCTGCTTCTATCCCTCCACTCGGCCCCTCTCCCTGCTTCTATCCCTCCACTCGGCCCCTCTCCCTGGTTCTGTCCAAACTCCAACTGCAGTTTGGGCACAGTTCACTTTATATGGAAGACATTTAAACAGGTGAAAAAAACACTTTAACAAATGAAATTCAGGGTAGTCAGAAATACACAGTGCAGGTGAGAGAAAATTTGATTAAGATAAGTCCAATGAAAGAAATTCTGTTGGTACCCTCACCTGGGGAGGGGAGAGTCAGTGTGGTGTTTGAGATTGTGGGACTGGGGCCGATGAGAGAGAGTAACAAAATAGAGGGAGGGTGAGAAAGGTAGATAGATCTACAGATCGGTGTTAAATATTCATTTAAAACTTATTTCTACAAGTCACTTCCAGACTGCAGTGGAAGTCTGTGCGGTTCCCATTCTAGTGATAGTACAGCTAACACATTGTGTTTAGAAGTTCAATATCTCAATTGACATAAATAATATTGTTTTTTTGGAAACGGCATCAGTGACAGGATAACGCTGTGTGCAACCGGGCAGTGACTGAGGTGATCTACTCTCTCCCTGCTTCTTTCTTTCTTTCTAAACTTCAAGTATTTGCTGTTCTTAATCCCTTGGGTTATTTGCAATCATCCAGAGAATGATCTGGCCCGCAGAGTTCCACATTAGTCCCTCGTGGTGAGGCAAAAGCAGATCACAGGCTGTGTTTGTGGGATTCCCGAGACTGATAAACCACAGGTAAAATCCTGCACATTACTCAAACTCATTTAAATGTAGAGTTAGCCTCCTTCTGCCAGGAGAGAATCTATTTCAGGTCGTGCTTTCCCCCTGGTTTGGGAGAGTATCACTGCAGAATTCGCAGTGGTATTTATGTGTTCTGTATCCAGTGATACTTCAATATATCGATATGTGGTGATATTCCGCAGATTGTATACTCACTGGTATTCCAATGATTGTATGTGCGGATTGTGGATTTTGGTTGTATATGTCATAGTATTCTGTAGTTTGGATAGTGACTGGTGCTCTGCTGATGTGTCCCTGACCCTATTATTAGGAAATATGTGTTTATGCTTTTTACAGCCCTGTTAATCTGCCTATAATCCCAGCTGTGTCTAAACCTGTTTTGGCCACATTTTATGTTCAGAGCTAAGGACTGCTTTGGACCACAATTTTCCCCTTCACAAACTCTCTCACACACCCATTCCTTCCCTCTCTCTCACACACCCATTCCGCCCCTCTCCCCCACACACCCATTCCTTCCCTCTCCCCCACACACCCATTCCTTCCCTCTCTCTCACACATCCATTCCTTCCCTCTCTCTCACACACCCATTCCTTCCCTCTCTCTCACACACCCATTCCGCCCCTCTCTCTCACACATCCATTCCTCCCCTCTCCCCCACACACCCATTCCTTCCCTCTCCCCCACACACCCATTCCTTCCCTCTCTCTCACACACCCATTCCTTCCCTCTCTCTCACACACCCATTCCTTCCCTCTCCCCCACACACCCATTCCTTCCCTCTCTCTCACACACCCATTCCTTCCCTCTCCCCCACACACCCATTCCTTCCCTCTCCCCCACACACCCATTCCTTCCCTCTCTCTCACACACCCATTCCTTCCCTCTCTCTCACACACCCATTCCTTCCCTCTCTCTCACACACGCATTCCTTCCCTCTCCCCCACACAATCATTTGCTCTTGCAATTTTTTTCTCACATGCCCATTCTCTCATTCACATTGTCTTCATCTCTCTCATATACACACATTTCCAGAAATATTCTCTCTCTCATACACATTGTCTCTCATATACTCACACACATACATTCTCTCTCTCTCTATCGCACATTTTCACTCCCAATATATATCCTGCCCTCATCCCACCCACACCCTGTACCCATCTATCACTCCACACCCAGCCAACACCTGGGCCTCACCCCATACTATATTTGGCACTGACCCACCCATTGCTCAATGTCCAAAACTTCATGCCACTGCCAGGCTCACTGCACCCTCTCACCACACCCACTCAGCACTCTGCACCATCCATCACACCACTCTACAACCAGCCACCAATGTGCCCCCAGCCCGTACCCTGCCACCAGCCCATAACCCGCCTCCAGCCCGCCCCCAGCCCGTACCCCGCCCCCAGCCTGTACCTCGCCCCAGCCTGTACCCTGCCCCCAGCCTGTACCCCGCACCCAGCCTGTACCCAGCCCGTACCCCAGCCCATACCCTGCCCCCAGCCCGTACCCCGCACCCAGCCTGTACCACGCTCCCAGCCCGTACCCCACACCCAGCCCGTACCCCGCACCCAGCCCGTACCCCGCACCCAGCCCATACCCCGCACCCAGCCCATACACCGCCCCCAGCCTGCACCCAGCCCATACCCCGTACCCCGCCCCCAGCCCGTACCCCGCCCCCAGCCCGTACCCCGCCCCCAGCCCGTACCCTGCCCATAGCCTGTACCCAGCCCGTACCCCGCCCCCAGCCCATACCCTGCCCCCAGCCCGTACCCCGCACCCAGCCCGTACCCCGCTCCCAGCCTGTACCCCGCACCCAGCCCGTACCCCGCACCCAGCCCGTACCCCGCACCCAGCCCGTACCCCGCCCCCAGCCCGCACCCAGCCTGTACCCCGCACCCAGCCCGTACCCCGCCCCCAGCCCGTACCCCGCCCCAGCCCGTACCCCGCCCCCAGCCCGTACCCCGCCCATAGCCTGTACCCCGCACCCAGCCCGTACCCCGCACCCAGCCCGTACCCCGCACCCAGCCCGTACCCCGCCCCCAGCCCGCACCCAGCCCGTACCCCGCACCCAGCCTGTACCCCGCACCCAGCCCGTACCCAGCCCTTACCCCGCCCCCAGCCCGCACCCAGCCCATACCCCTCACCCAGCCCGTACCCAGCCCGTACCCCGCACCCAGCCCATACCCTGCACCCAGCCCGTACCCAGCCCGTACCCGCACCCAGCCCGTACCCCGCCCCCAGCCCGTACCCCACACCCAGCCTGTACCAGAGACTCAACCCCGCCCCCAGCCCGTACCCCGCCCCCAGCCCGTACCCGGCCCATACTCCGCACCCAGCCCATACCAGAGACTCAACCCCGCACCCAACACTTAGCCTCCACCCAGCCCGTACCCGATACCGATCCATCACACTCAGCCCTCACCCCACCGCCAACCAATTCCCTGCAGCTTCCTTTCACTCAGGGAGTCCCAGGAATGGCTGATGGAACAAAAATTAAAAATAAATTACAATTTGAGACTTTACCCCCAAACATTTCTCAATGTGTGTTCTGCCAGGTGGTCTGTAAAATGAGGAGCCCTAATATGTGATCGACATTGTTTGATCTCACTCTTGTTCGCAGCTGGTTAAGCGGAGTTTGATTTGCAATCTACTGAACAGGCTGGGCAGGTCTAAACATTGAGGGTCCCTGGTGTGTTGGAATAGTTAGATAGGTAGGGAGCAAATCGTTAAAGCAAAATGAGGAATAAGCACATTTCTGAGCTTGGTCGGACAAACAGTAGCCCTTCAAACTGTACACTGTCCCCAAGAACTCAAGTTAGCAGGCTGGTTGAAATTGAACCAACTCCCCTCCCTCCCCAAGTGGGACTGATTGGAGAGCTCTTTCAAAGAGCCGGCACAGGCACGATGGGCCGAATGGCCTCCTTCTGTGCTGTACGATGCTATGATTACACCTATCTGGGCTGCATTCTCAGGCCTACCAGAAGCTTGTGGCCATTCCTGGAACGGCCCAGCCCAGCCCAGCCCCAGTAGCATTTGTGCTGGATTTAAAGGGTAGTGCTTTTACAAATGTAATTTTATTTTATTCATCATTATCTACAGTCTTTCAAGAAAATGACGCTGTCTCTTTAAGGATGCAGTCATGCATTTTCCCTTTAAATTCAATAATGATCGTCTAAACAAAAGAGCTCCCAATTGTCCTTTTACGGGCCTATTATGCAAAGCAGGGTCTGGATATGGGACCGGTGGTCACCCGAAGCCACGCTTCACTCTGTGACCCTTCCTCAGCCTCTCTTCCCTCCCCCACTTTCCCCTCAGTCGCTGTTTAATTAAAGGCTGATTATAGACTGGGGAGCGGCTGGGACCCGGAGCTCCTTATCCAGGTGCGAGTCCCCAGCGGCAGATAAATTACAGACCAAGTGCAAATAAGTGGAGTTTACATCCAACCGGGTTCAAAACCCTTGGAGCCGCCGCCAAATCCCAGCACAGCCAGTCTGTAATGAAGCGGGCGATGCTAAGCCATGCAAAAAATGGGCAAGTTAACTGGGAAATAACAGAGCATTTCAGAGACCTATTAACATTCCTCTATCACACGGACAGCAGACAGCCCTGCACACATGCACCACAGTTAGAAAAAGAGTTTGCAAAAACTGAGCCTCTTGTACACAGGGCAGCCCCGAGTATTAAACCCAGAAACAGCCAGCACTTGAAAGTAGTCTGGGGATGGGGTTCAAGGGGGAGGGATGAGGTTCTGGGTGGGAAAGGGTGCTAGGGAGAGGGGTTCTGGGGAGGGATTCTAGGGGGAGGGATGGGGTTCTGGGTTGTGGTCTGGGGAAGGGTTCTCGGGGAGATGGATGGGGTTCGGGGGAGGGATGGGGTTCTGGGGAGGGATTCTAGGGGCAGGGATGGGGTTCTGGGTTGTGGTCTGGGGAAGGGGTTCTCGGGGAGATGGATGGGGTTCGGGGGAGGGATGGGGTTCTGGGGAGGGATTCTAGGGGCAGGGATGGGGTTCTGGGTTGTGGTCTGGGGAAGGGGTTCTCGGGGAGATGGATGGGGTTCGGGGGAGGGATGGGGTTCTGGGGAGGGATTCTAGGGGCAGGGATGGGGTTCTGGGTTGGGGTCTGGGGAAGGGGTTCTCGGGGAGATGGATGGGGTTCTGTGGAGAGGGGTTCTGGGGAGATGGATGGTGTTCTGGGGTGAGCGGGGAAGGGACTGACTCGGAGCTGGCTGTTTTTTTTTTACAATATTCGAAGTTTCTGGAAACGAATCTTTATTAACGTGAGATTGAAAACTAGTTCGTGTCGAGTGGGGATGACGAAAGGTAACATGGAGAGGATACAGAGCGAGCAGGCGACGGATCCAGAGAGCGGGTGGTGAGGGAGACAGCTCGGGATAATTTACCCTTTAGTTTTTCAAAGTCCTTGTACCATTTCACCCCATCACACCGGGGTCTCAGGGAATGCCGCAGAATCCTGCGGTATTTACTAATGATACAGACCGGGACGGCACGGTTCAAACCTGCTCCATTTCATCTCAGAGTAAGTGGAGTAGACTCGGAGTGGGAATGCTGAACAGACCGAAGTGGACACGGTGCCGATTGGTTGATTAAAATCCAGGGGCACTGGCTCTGCTTTGAACCTACATAGAATTACATACAGCACAGAAACAGGCCATTCGGCCCAACTGGTCTATGCTTTATGCTCCACATGAGCCTCTTCCTCTAACCCTATCAGCATGTCCTTCTATTCCTTTCTCCCTCATGTGTTTATCTAGCTTCCCCTTAAATGTATCTGTGCTATTCACCTCAATCACTCCTTGTGGTAGCGAACTCCACATTCTCACCACTCTTTGGGTCAAGAAGTTTCTCTTGAATTCATTATTGGATTTATTATATTCATGTTTTGGTCTCCTCCACAAGTGGAAACATCTTCTCTAAGTCTACCTTATCAAACCCCTTTATCATTTTAAAGACCTCAGGTCACCGCTCAGTCTCTCTTCTCGAGAAAAGAGCCCAGCCTGTCCAGTCTTCCCTGGGAATGTAACCAATCCCGGATTGTCCCATTAGGCAAAAATCGGGTGAAGAAAGTGAACAGATTGAGCTCGTTAAATAGGAATCACAATTGGTTTACTAGAGTTGGAGAGTTCGCTATATTCGATTCTTAAACAAACGAAAACCCCATGTCAAACTACAAGTTATTAACATGGAAGTTATTCTTGGATGTTGTGTTGGTTTTAATAAAATAGTCTTTTAATGTGGTCCCGACTCTCTGATAACTGGAGCTAAAATGGGTTTAATAATCCCCGAAAGCGGACTATCACGGTTCAATGTCTTCCTCTTTTGATCAGCTAAGTTTGTCACACAGGATGGGAATGTCCAGAGTTAGAGAGTGACACCGGCGGCTGAAGCAATGGGACCATCACATTCTGTTAAAATGATCTTCTCCACAGAATCTGAAGGAATTTCCAGCCTAGCTCTGCTATTGTTTCAGATTTCCAGTTGTTTGTTGGTTTTTATTTTGAAATGAAACCGCAGGACTCCTGATCCCGCGGCTCAAACCTCATTCGGATTTTTTCACAAATCAAACTACATTTCAGACCAGCGCTTTTTAGGAGGCGAGAGTTCTCGTGCTTCACTTCAGATTATCGATATTGGAAACTATCAGCCAGATATTAGGCGCAGTCTGCAGGGTTTGGGATTGTGTGGGGAATGAGCTGGACTCGCAGGGTCAGAGTGAATGATGCATGTGTCTCAGGTTTTACTCCGCCGAGTCCTCGCCGCTTTCTCCTTTGTACAATCACCATCTTTTGTTAGATAATCAGCCGCCTGATGGGATGAGGAATAGATAAAGATTCTTGGCATCTGGCGGCTAAAATGAAAGGAGGATTAGGTACCGGCCGCTGCACACTCCATGGCACAAGGGGCTGCTATTCCTCCCATTCAGGACACCACTCATTATACACAACTCTCCGTGTTTGGTTACATCTCCCCGAGATGTTTGTATTTCTAAATTCGTTGGACAAAAAAGTAAGCAACCCCATGCTGCATGTGAAAGAAAATACCTTTTAACATCTTCAATTACTGGGAATCTTAAAGGGACAGTCCTACCGCTTCAGCGCCCCATCATTAAATTACCGCAGTAAAACAAACACACACACTTCTCGCTTCAATGGTTTCATGTATAAAATTAAAGGACGGGTTTATTACAATTTTGCAGTGTTTAACAACACAGGCTTTCGTGTGGAAAGTGATTAAAATCGATGATTGCTGTAGGGCTAGGATAGTTCCTACATTATTTAGAACTGGGATAGTCCCTACATTGTGTAGAAGTGTCAGCACTGCCTGAGTGAGCAGCACTCTCTTCTCTGAGTCAGAAGGTTTAAGTCCTGCTCTAGAGACTTGAGCACAAAAATCCAGGCTGACACTCCAGTGCAGTGCTGAGGGAGTGCTGCACTGTCGGAGGTGCCGTCTTTCAGATGAGACGTTAAACCGCCTGCTCTCTCAAGTGGACGTAAAAGATCCCATGGCACTATTTCGAAGAAGAGCAGGGGAGTTAACCCCGGTGTCCTTTCCAATATTTATCCCTCAACCAACATCATGAAAAAACATTATTTGGTCACGATTACATTGCTGTTTGGAGGAGCTTGCTGGGCACACATTGGCTGCCGCGTTTCCCACATTACAACAGTTACTACACTCCAAAAGAACTTCATTGGCTGTAAAACGCTTTGGGACGTCCGGTGGTCGTGAAAGGAGCTATATAAATGCAAGTCTATCTTTTTACCTGGGATAGTACCTACAGTGTATAGAACTTGGTTAGTCCCTACAGTATAAAGAACTGGGATAGTCCCTCCAGTGTATAGTACTGGGATAGTCCCTACAGTGTATAGAACTGGGATAGTACCTACAGTGTTTAGAACTGGGTTAGTCCCTACAGTGTATAGAACTCGGATAGTCCCTACAGCTTTTTGAACTGGGATAGTCCCTACAGTTTTTTGAACTGGGATAGTCCCTACAGGGATAGTCACCTCACTAACTATAACTGGGATATGTCAAACAGTGTATATGACTGGGATAGTCCCTGCAGTCTGTAGACCTGGGATAGATCCTACAGTATATAGAATTGGGATAGTTGAAACACTGTATAGAACTGAGATTGTCTCCAAAGTATATAAAGTTGGGCTGTTTCCTACAGTTTAAAGAACTGGCATGCTCCCTACAGTGTGTAGAACTTGGTTAGTCACTACAGTGTGTAGAACTGGGATTGTTCCTGCCGTGTGTTTTAACTGGGTTACTCCCTTCAGTTTTCAGTTCAGGAATCGTCCCTAGAGTCTGTAGAAATGGGACAGTTCCTACAGTGTCTAGAACTGGGAGCGTCCCTACAGTGTATAGAACTGGGATAGTCCCTACAGTGTATAGAACTGGGAGCGTCCCTACAGTGTATAGAACTGGGAGCTTCCCTACAGTGTATAGAACTGGGATAGTCCCTACAGTGTATAGAACTGGGAGCGTCCCTACAGTGTATAGAACTGGGATAGTCCCTACAGTGTATAGAACTGGGATAGTCCCTACAGTGTATAGAACTGGGATAGTCCCTACAGTGTATAGAACTGGGAGCGTCCCTACAGTGTATAGAACTGGGATAGTCCCTACAGTGTATAGAACTGGGATAGTCCCAACAGTGTATAGAACTGGGAGCGTCCCTACAGTGTATAGAACTGGGATAGTCCCTACAGTGTATAGAACTGGGATAGTCCCTACAGTGTCTAGAACTGGGAGCGTCCCTACAGTGTATAGAACTGGGATAGTCCCTACAGTGTATAGAACTGGGAGCGTCCCTACAGTGTATAGAACTGGGATAGTCCCTACAGTATATAGAACTGGGATAGTCCCAACAGTGTATAGAACTGGGATAGTCCTTACAGTTTATAGAACTGGGATAGTCCTTACAGTTTATAGAACTGGGCTAGTCCCTATAGTATATAGAACTGGGATATTTCCAGCAGTATATTGAACTGGGATAGTCCCTACAATGTATAGAACTGGGATAGTCCCTACTGTGTATAGAAACTTCGGCAGTAGTAAAAGCAGTGGGAGCGGCTGGAGAGCGCGAGACTTCGGTGGCAGTAAACAGCAGCGGGAGCCCAGGAGAGCGGCTGAGATACAAAGGACCGGCGAGTGTAAAGAAGTAAAAAGTAATCGAAGTGTGACGTCACCAGAAAGCAGGTAAGTGATTGGTTGGTGAGTATTTCTCTATTTCTCGCTTTTTTCCAAACTTGGGCGTCTAAATTTAAGTGCCTTGGTGTAGATTAAAACATATACGTGTTCCAAAGTGACGCTGGCGCAGGGGAAGAAGCTGATTGGTGAGTAGTGGGTGAGTGCTTTTTTTTTCTTCAATTTTAAGTTTATTTCTTTTAAGGTAGTTTATAGTTAAGGTAGTTCGGGAGAGCGAGAATCCGAGAGTTTAAATTTGAGGTAAGAGTTTTTAAATTAAAAGTATGGCAGGGGACCTCAGTCCCGTGCGTTGCAGGGCCTGCAGCATGTGGGAATTCCTAGACGGTTCTTGCAGTCAGGATGACCACATGTGCAGTAAGTGCCAATGGTTTGGCCAACTTGAGATCCAGTTTTCGGAGCTCAAGCATCAGCTGGAGGCACTGCGGTGTATCCGCGAGGCTGAGAGTTACGTGGATAGCACGTTTTTAGATGTGGTCACCCCGCAGCTTAAGAAAGTGCAGTCAGAGAGGGAATGGGTGACCACCAGCCAGAAGAAGGGGGGCAGGCAGGTAGTCAGGAAAGCCCCAGAGTGCATCTCACTCAACAACCGTTTTTCTGTGTTGGAAAACGGTGAAAGTGACGGTTCCTCTGGGGAGTGCAGCCAGAGCCAAGTTCACGGTACTGTGGGTGGCTCAGCTGCACAAGGGGGGAGGAGTAAGAGTGGAAGGGCAATAGTGGTAGGAGACTCAATAGTGAGGGGTGCAGACAGGCATTTCTGCAGCTGCAGATGTGACTCCAGGATGGTATGTTGCCTCCCTAGTGCCAGGGTCAAGGATGTCACTGAACGGCTGCAGGGCCTTCTGAAGGGGGAGGGCAAACAGTCAGAGGTCGTGGTTCACATTGGTACCAACGACATAGGTAGAAAGAGGGATGAGGTCCTGCAACAAGAATTTAGGGAGCTAGGTAGCAGATTAAAAAGCAGGACCTCAAAGGTTGTAATCTCTGGATTACTCCCGGTGCCACGTGCTAGTGAGTATAGGAATAGGAGGATAGAGCAGCTGAATGCGTGGCTAAAGAGTTGGTGCAGGAGGGAGGGCTTTAGTTTCCTGGATCACTAGGTCTGTTTCTGGGGAAGGTGGGACCTGTACAAGTCGGACGGGTTGCACCTGAACCAGAACGGGACCAACATCCTTGCGGGGAGGTTTGCTGGTGCTGTTGGGGGGTGTGGTTTAAGCTAACTTGGCAGGGGGATGGGAGTGGAGCTATAGTAGGAGGTGATGCACAGCCAAATATAGAGGAAAAAACAAGTCAGTCTGGAAGGCAGAGCAAATATGTAATGGCACAAGGGAGTATGGCAAGGCTGGATGGCATTGATTTTAATGCAAGGTGTCTTGTGAGTAAGGCAGATGAATTGAAGGTGTTGATGAACACATAGGAGTATGATATTGTTGCTATCACAGAGACATGGTTGAGGGAGGGGCAGGACTGGCAGCTCAATATTCCGGGGTATAGAACCTTCAGGCAAGACAGAGGGGGGTGTAAAAGAGGAGGGGGTGTCGCAATATTAATCAAGGAGTCAATTACTGCAGTAAAGAGGGATGATATCTTAGCAGGTTCCTCTAAAGAGGCCATATGGGTAGAACTTAAAAACAAAAAGGGGGCAAGCACTTTGCTGGGAGTGTACTATAGCCCCCCAAACAGTCAGGGAGAGATAGAGGAACAGATGTGTAGTCAAATCTCAGAAAAGTGTAGAAATAATAGGGTAATAATAGTAGGGGATTTCAACTTCCCCAATATTAACTGGGATAGTCAGTGTGAAAGGCTTAGAGGGTGCGGAATTCTTAAAGTGCATCCAGGAGAGCTTTTTGAGCCAGCATGCAGAAAGTCCTACAAGAGAGGGGGCGGTACTGGACCTAATTCTAGGGAATGTAGCTGGGCAAGTGGTAGAAGTGTCAGTAGGAGAGCATTTTGGTGATAGTGACCATAATTCGGTGAGATTTAAGGTAGTCATGGAAAAGGACAAAGATGGACCGGAAATAAAGGTTCTAAATTGGGGGAAGGCTGATTTTAATATGATAAGGCAGGATCTGGCCAAAGTGGACTGGGATCAGCTACTTGTGGGAAAATCCACATCAGAGCAGTGGGAGTCATTCAGAAAGGAAATAGAGAGAGTACAGCGCCAACATGTTCCCGTAAAGGTCAAGGGTGGGACCAACAAGTCCAGGGAACCCTGGATGTCAAGGGATATACAAGAATGGATTAGGAAAAAAAGGGAGGCTTTTGGCAGATACAAAGGACTAAAAACAGTGGAAGCCCTAGAGGAGTATAGAAAGTGCAGGGGGGTACTTAAAAAAGAAATTAGGAGAGTGAAGAGGGGGCATGAAAAAACACTGGCGGGCAAAATAAAGGAAAATCCCAAGGTGTTTTATAAGTATATTAAGGGCAAGAGGATAACCAGGGAAAGAGTAGGGCCCATTAGGGACCAAAGTGGCAATCTGTGTGTAGAGCCGGAAGGTGTAGGTGAGGTTTTAAATGAATATTTTGCATCTGTGTTCACTATGGAGAAGGACAATGTAGGCATAGAAATCAGGCCGGGGGATTGTGATATACTTGAACAAATTAGCATTGATAGGGAGGAGGTACTAGTGGTTTTAGCGGGCTGAAAAGTGGATAAATCCCCAGGCCCAGACGAGATGTATCCCAGGCTGCTGTGTGAGGCAAGGGAGGAAATTGCAGGGGCTCTGACCCAATTTTTCAGGAACTCTCTGGCCACAGGGGAGGTGCCAGAGGACTGGAGGACAGCCAACGTAGTACCATTATTCAAGAAGGGTAGTAGGGATAAACCAGGGAATTACAGGCCAGTGAGCCTAACATCAATGGTAGGGAAATTATTGGAAAAAATTCTGAGGGACAGAATTAGTCTCCACTTGGAGAGGCAAGGATTAATCAAAGATAGTCAGCATGGCTTTGTCAGGGGGAGATCATGTCTAACCAATTTGATTGAATTTTTCAAGAGGGTGACTAGGTGTGTGGATGAGGGTAGTGCAGTTGATGTAGTCTACATGGACTTCAGTAAGGCTTTTGACAATGTCCTGCATGGGAGACTGGTCAAGAAGGTAAGAGCCCATGGGATCCAGGGCAATTTGGCACATTGGATCCAAAATTGGCTTAGTGGCAGGAGGCAGAGGGTGATGGTCGAAGGTTGTTTTTGTGACTGGAAGCCTGTGTCCAGTGGTGTACCGCTGGGATCGGTGCTGGGTCCCTTGCTGTTTGTAGTGTACATTAATGATTTAGATATGAATGTAGGAGGTATGATCAGTAAGTTCGCAGATGACACGAAAATTGGTGGAGTGGTAAATAGCGAGGAGGGAAGCCTTAGGCTACAGGATGATATAGACGGGTTGGTCAGATGGGCAGAACAGTGGCAAATGGAATTTAACCCTGAAAAGTGTGAGGTGATGCATTTTGGGAGGACTAACAAGGCAAGGGAATACACAATGAATGGTAGGACCCTAGGAAGGACAGAGGATCAGAGGGACCTTGGTGTGCATGTACATAGATCCCTGAAGGCAGCAGGACAGGTAGATAAGGTGGTTAAAAATGCATATGGGATACTTGCCTTCATTAGCCAAGGCATAGAATATAAGAGCAGGGAGGTTATGATGGAGCTGTACAAAACGCTAGTTAGGCCACAGCTGGAATACTGTGTGCAGTTCTGGTCGCCACACTATAGGAAGGATGTGATTGCATTGGAGAGGGTGCAGAGGAGATTCACCAGGATGTTACCTGGGCTGATGCGCTTCAGCTATGAAGAGAGACTGGACAAGCTGGGGTTGTTTTCCTTAGAGCAGAGAAGGCTGAGGGGGGACCTGATTGAGGTGTACAAAATTATGAGGGGCATAGATAGGGTAGATAGAAAGGAACTTTTCCCTTTAGTAGAGGGGTCAATAACCAGGGGGCATAGTTTCAATGTAAGGGGCAGGAGTTTTAGAGGGGATTTGAGGAAAAACATTTTCACCCAGAGAGTGGTTGGAATCTGGAACTCACTGCCTGAAAGGGTGGTAGAGGCAGGAACCCTCACAACATTCAAGAAGCATTTAGATGAGCACTTGAAACGCCATAGCATACAAGGCTATGGACCAAGTGCTGGAAAATGGGATTAGAATAGACAGGGCTTGATGGCCGGCGCAGACAAGATGGGCCGAAGGGCCTCTTTCTGTGCTGTATAACTCTATGACTCTATGACTAACTGGGATAGTCCCTATAGTATATAGAACTGGGATAGTCCCTACAGCGTATAGAACTGGGATAGTCCCTACAGCGTATAGAACTGGGATAGTCCCTACAGTATATATAACTGGGATAGTCCCTACACTGTATATAACTGGGATAGTCCCTACACTGTATAGAACTGGGATAGTCCCTACAGTGTATAGAACTGGGATAGTCCCTACAGTGTATAGAACTGGGATAGTCCCTACAGTGTATAGAACTGGGACTGTCCCAACAGAATGTAGAACTTGGATCGTTCCTTTATTGCATAGAACTGGGATAGTCCCTACAATGTATAGAACTGGGATAGTCTTCACATTAATTAGAAATGGGATAGTCCCTGCATTAGGTAGAACTGGGATAACCCCAACAGAATGTAGATCAGGATAGTCCCTTCAGTGTTTGGAACTGGGATAATCCCTATAGTATATGGAGCTGGGATTGTCCCTACAGTGTATAGAACTGGGATAATTCCCACAATATATAGAACTACAAAAATCTGTGAAGTATATAGAACTGGGATAGTTCCTAGAGTGTATAGAACTAAGATAGTCACTGCAGTATGTTGAACTCAGGTTGTCTCTACAGTGTGTAGAACTGGATAGTCTCTACCGTGTATGAATCTGGCATTGTCATTACAGTATATTTAACTGGGATAATTTCAACAGATTATAGAACTGGATTGTCCCTCTGGTGAAAAGAAGTGGGAAATTTCCCACAGTATATAGAACTGGGATAGTTCCTACAGTTTATAGAACTGGGATTGTCCCTATAGTGTGTAGAACTGGGATATTTCCAGCAGTATATTGAACTGGGATAGTCCTTACAGTGTATAGAACTGGGATAGTCCCTACAGTGTATAGAACTGGGATAGTCCCTACAGTGTATAGAACTGGGCTAGTCCCTATAGTATATAGAACTGGGACAGTCCCTACAGTGTTTACAACTGGGATAGTGCCTATAGTGTTTAGAACTGGGATAGTCCCTACAGTGTTTACAACTGGGATAGTGCTGACAGTGTCTAGAACTGAGATAGTCGCTACAGTGTATAGAACAAGGATAGTCACCACTGTGTATAAAACTGAAATAGTTTCGACAGTGTCTAGAACTGGGATAGTCCCTACAGTGTATAGAACTGGGATAGCTCCTACAGTATATAGAACTGTGATAGTCCCTACCATATATAGAACTGGGATAGTCCCTACAGTATATAGAACTGTGATAGTCCCTACCGCTAGTGAGATAGTTGATGTGTTGGTTTTAATTTTCCAAAATTCCCTAGATTCAGGGAATGTTCCATTAGATTGGAAAATAGCGAATGTAACTCCTTTATTCAAAAAGGGAGGGAGACAGAAAACAGGAAACTACAGGCCAGTTAGCTTAACATCTGTCATAGGGAAGGTGTTAGAAGCTACTATTAAAGACGTTATAGCAGGGAACTTAGAAAAGTTCAAAGTAATCAGGCAGAGTCAACATGGTTTTGTGCAAGGGAAATCATGTTTAACCAATTTATTGGAGTTCTTTGAGGAAGTAACATGTGCTGTGGATAAAGGGGAACTGGTGGATGTACTGTACTTAGATTTCCAGAAGGCATTTGATAAGGTGCCACATCAAAGGTTATTGCGGAAAATAAAAACTCATGGTGTAGGGGGTAACATATTGGCATGGATAGAAGATTGGCTAGCTAACAGGAAACAGAGAGTAGGCATAAATGGGTCATATTCTGATTGGCAAGATATAACGAGTGGTGTGCCACAGGGATCAATGCTGGGACCTCAACTTTTTACAATTTATATAAATGACTTGGATGAAGGGACCGAAGGTATGGTTGCTAAATTTGCTGATGACACAAAGATAGGTAGGAAAGTAAATTGTGAAGAGGACATAAGGAGGCTACAAAGGGATATAGATAGGTTAAGTGAGTGGGCAAAGATCTGGCAAATGGAGGATAATGTGGGAAAATGTGAAGTTGTTCATTTTGGCAGGAAGAATAAAAAAGAAGCATATTATCTAAATGGTTAGAGATTGCAGAGCTCTGAGATGCAGAGGGATCTGGGTGTCCTAGTGCATGAATCGCAAAAGGTTACTATGCAGGTACAGCAAGTAATTAGGAAAGCTAATAGAACGTTATCGTTTATTGCGAGGGGAATTGAATACAAAAGTAGGGAGGTTATGCTTCAGTTATACAGGGCATTGGTGAGACTACATGTAAATGCGTTGGAAGCAGTTCAGAGAAGGTTAACTAGACTAATACCTGGAATGGGCGGGTTGTCTTATGAGGAAAGGTTGGACAGGCTAGGCTTGTATCCGCTGGTGTTTAGAAGAGTAAGAGGTGACTTGATTGAAACATATAAGATCCTGAGGGGTCTGGACAGGGTGGATGTGGAGAGGACGTTTCCTCTTGTGGGAGAATCTAGAACTAGGGGTCACTGTTTAAAAATAAGGGGTCGCCCATTTAAGACAGAGATGAGGAGAAATTTTTTCTCACAGAGGGTCGTGAGTCTTTGGAACTCTCTTCCTCAGAGGGCGGTGGAAGCAGAGTCTTTGAATATTTTTAAGGCAGAGGTAGATAGATTCTTGGTAAGCAAGGGGGTGAAAGGATATCAGGGGTAGGCGGGAATGTGGAGTTTTCGGATCAGCCATGATCTTATTGAATGGCGGAGCAGGCTCGAAGGGCCGAGTGGCCTACTCCTGCTCCTAATTCGTATGTTCGTAGGTATAGAACTGGGATAGTCCCTACAGTATATAGAACTGGGATAGTCTCTACAGTGTTTAGAACTGGGATAGTCCTTACAGTATATAGAACTGTGATAGTCCCTACCGTATATAGAACTGGGATAGTCCCTACAGTGTTTAGAACTGGGATAGTCCCTACAGTATATAGAATTGTGATAGTCCCTACCATATATAGAACAGGGATAGTTCCTACAGTGTATAGAACTGGGATAGTCCCTACAGTGTAGCGAACTGGGATAGTCCCTACAGTGTATAGAACTGGCATAGTTCCTGCAGTATATAGAACTGGGATAGTCCCTACATTGTATAGATCTGGGATAGTCCCATGGTATATAGAACTGGAATAGTCCCTACATTGTATAGAACTGGGATAGTCCCTACAGTGTATAGAACTGGGATATTCCCTACATTGTATATAACTGGGATAGTCCCTGCAGTGTATAGAACTGGGATAGTCCATGCAGTTTATAGAACTGGGATATTCCCTACAGTGTATAGAACTGGGATATTCCCTACAGTGTATAGAACTGGGATAGTCCCTACAGTGTATAGAACTGGGATAGTCCCCACAAGTGTATAGAACTGGGATAGTCCCTGCAGTGTATAGAACTGGGATAGTCCCTACAGTGTATAGAACTGGGATAGTCTCTACAGTGTATAGAACTAGGATAGTCCCTGCAGTGTATAGAACTGGGATAGTCCCTACAGTGTATAGAACTGGGATAGTCCCTACAGTGTATAGAACTGGGATAGTCCCTACATTGTATAGAACTGGGATAGTTCCTACAGTGTATAGAACTGGGATAGGCCCTACAGTGTATAGAACTGGGACAGTCCCTACAGTGTATAGAACTGGGATAGTCCCTATAGTATATAGAACTGGGATAGTCCCTACAGTGTATAGAACTGGGATAGTCCCTACAGTGTATAGAACTGGGATAGTCCCTACAGTGTATAGAATTGGGATAGTACCTACAGTGTACAGAACTGGGATAGTCAGTACAGTGTATAGAACTGGGATAGTCCCCACAGTATATAGAACTGGGATAGTCCCTACAGTGTATAGAACTGGGATAGTCCCTACAGTGTATAGAACTGGGAAAGTCCCTACAGTGTATAGAAATGGGACAGTCCTTACAGTATATAGAACTGGGATAGTCCCTACAGTGTATAGAACTGGGAGAGTCCCTACAGTGTATAGAACTGGGAGAGTCTCTACAGTATATAGAACTGGGATAGTCCCTAGAGTGTATAGAACTGGGATAGTCCCTACAGTGTATAGAACTGGGATAGTCCTTACAGTGTATAGAACTGGGATAGTCCCTACAGTGTATAGAACTGGGATAGCCCTTACAGTGTATAGAACTGGGATAGTCCTTACAGTGTATAGAACTGGGATAGTCCCTATAGTATATAGAACTGGGATAGTCCCTACAGTGTATAGAACTGGGATAGTCCCTGTAGTATATAGAACTGGGATCGTCCCTACAGTGTATAGAACTGGGATAGTCCATACAGTGTATAGAACTGGGATAGTCCCTACAGTATATAGAACTGGGATAGTCCCTACAGTGTATAGAACTGGGATAGTCCCTACAGTGTATAGAACTGGGAAAGTCCCTACAGTGTATAGAACTGGGATAGTCCCTACAGTGTATAGAAATGGGATAGGTCCTTACAGTATATAGAACTGGGATAGTCCCTACAGTGTATAGAACTGGGAGAGTCCCTACAGTGTATAGAACTGGGTGAGTCCCTACAGTATATAGAACTGGGATAGTCCCTACAGTGTATAGAACTGGGATAGTCCCTACAGTATATAGAACTGGGATAGTCCTTACAGTGTATAGAACTGGGATAGTCCCTACAGTGTATAGAACTGGGATAGTCCTTACAGTGTATAGAACTGGGATAGTCCCTATAGTATATAGAAGTGGGATAGTCCCTACAGTGTATAGAACTGGGATAGTCCCTACAGTATATAGAACTGGGATAGTCCCTACAGTGTATAGAACTGGGATAGTCCCTACAGTGTTTAGAACTGAGATAGTCCCTACAGTGTATAGAATTGGGATAGTCCCTACAGTGTACAGAACTGGGATAGTCAGTACAGTGTATAGAACTGGGATAGTCCCTACAGTATATAGAACTGGGATAGTCCCTACAGTGTATAGAACTGGGATAGTCCCTACAGTGTATAGAACTGGGAAAGTCCCTACAGTGTATAGAACTGGGATAGTCCCTACAGTGTATAGAAATGGGATAGTCCTTACAGTATATAGAACTGGGATAGTCCCTACAGTGTATAGAACTGGGAGAGTCCCTACAGTGTATAGAACTGGGAGAGTCTCTACAGTATATAGAACTGGGATAGTCCCTAGAGTGTATAGAACTGGGATAGTCCCTACAGTGTATAGAACTGGGATAGTCCTTACAGTGTATAGAACTGGGATAGTCCCTACAGTGTATAGAACTGGGATAGCCCTTACAGTGTATAGAACTGGGATAGTCCCTACAGTGTATAGAACTGGGATAGTCCCTATAGTATATAGAACTGGGATAGTCCCTACAGTGTATAGAACTGGGATAGTCCCTATAGTATATAGAACTGGGATCGTCCCTACAGTGTATAGAACTGGGATAGTCCATACAGTGTATAGAACTGGGATAGTCCCTACAGTATATAGAACTGGGATAGTCCCTACAGTTTATAGAACTGGGATAGTCCCTACAGTGTATAGAACTGGGATAGTCCCTATAGTATATAGAACTGAGATCGTCCCTACAGTGTATAGAACTGGGATAGTCCATACAGTGTATAGAACTGGGATAGTCCCTACAGTATATAGAATTGGGATAGTCCCTACAGTGTATAGAACTGGGATAGTCCCTACAGTGTATAGAACTGGGATAGTCCCTATAGTATATAGAACTGGGATCGTCCCTACAGTGTATAGAACTGGGATAGTCCATACAGTGTATAGAACTGGGATAGTCCCTACAGTATATAGAACTGGGATAGTCCCTACAGTGTATAGAACTGGGATAGTCCCTACAGTGTATAGAACTGGGAAAGTCCCTACAGTGTATAGAACTGGGATAGTCCCTACAGTGTATAGAAATGGGATAGGTCCTTACAGTATATAGAACTGGGATAATCCCTACAGTGTATAGAACTGGGAGAGTCCCTACAGTGTATAGAACTGGGTGAGTCCCTACAGTATATAGAACTGGGATAGTCCCTACAGTGTATAGAACTGGGATAGTCCCTACAGTATATAGAACTGGGATAGTCCTTACAGTGTATAGAACTGGGATAGTCCCTACAGTGTATAGAACTGGGATAGTCCTTACAGTGTATAGAACTGGGATAGTCCCTATAGTATATAGAAGTGGGATAGTCCCTACAGTGTATAGAACTGGGATAGTCCCTATAGTATATAGAACTGGGATCATCCCTACAGTGTATAGAACTGGGATAGTCCCTACAGTGCATAGAACTGGGATAGTCCCTACAGTATATAGAACTGGGATAGTCCTTACAGTGTATCGAACTGGGATAGTCCCTACATTGTATAGAACTGGGACAGTCCCTACAGTGTATAGAACTGGGATATTCCCTACAGTGTCTAGAACTGGGATAGTCCCTACATTGTATAGAACTGGGATAGTCCCTACAGTGAATAGAACTGGGATAGTCCCTACAGTGTATAGAACTGGGATATTCCCTACAGTGTATAGAACTGGGATAGTCCCTACATTGTATAGAACTGGGATAGTCCCTACAGTGAATAGAACTGGGATAGTCCCTACAGTGTAGCGAACTGGGATAGTCCCTACAGTGTATAGAACTGGGATAGTCCCTACAGTGTATAGAACTGGGATAGTCCCTACAGTGTATAGAACTGGGATATTCCCTATAGTATATAGAACTGGGATAGTCCCTACAGTGTAGCGAACTGGGATAGTCCCTACAGTGTATAGAACTGGGATATTCCCTACAGTGTATAGAACTGGGATAGTCCCTACAGTATATAGAACTGGGATAGTCCCTACAGTGTATAGAACTCGGATAGTCCCTACAGTGTATAGAACTGGGATAGTCCCTACAGTGTATAGAACTGGGATATTCCCTACAGTGTATAGAACTGGGATAGTCCCTATAGTATATAGAACTGGGATAGTCCCTATAGTGTATAGAACTGGGATAGTCCCTACAGTGAATAGAACTGGGATAGTCCATACAGTGTATAGAACTGGGATAGTCCATACAGTGTATAGAGCTGGGATAGTCCCTACAGTGTATAGAACTGGGATAGTCCCTACAGTGTATAGAACTGGGATAGTCCCTACTGTGTGTAGCTGTTGAGAGACTTTACCTGAGAGATGGACAGAAAATTGGAATTTGGGTTTCGTAGGGAGAGTAGTGTTGTGTTTTAAGATGGATTGCTTTAATCAGGGTTCTGACTGAGTGGCTGGCCTGCTGAGACAGAGCGAGGCTTTGGTGTGCTTGACTGTGCATTTAGTGGTGGTGAATCGCCCGCTGTGACAGAACATTCATCTTGTTGGGTAATTCAGGTAGCTGGGGGTTTGGGATCGGGTCTGGAGTGCTCTGTAGAGACAAGCAGCCAGGGTCTAGAAGGAGAGAATTTGCAAGAGGCATTTGTCAATACCGGTGATCACACTGCACATTAACCCCATAGCGCCATCGAATCAGAGCCCGTCATGGAAAGCGGCCGGAGCGGTGGTACTTGGAGCGGAATGGAGAGGAGGGGGAATGAGGGGATTGATACTTTTTCAGATTACAGCTCAATGTTAACCTGAAGCAAACAACGACACCCAAGAGCCCGGGGAGCTGGGATAGACTGTCGGCTTTACCCGGACACGGGCAATGCTCAGTTGTTCCAATCCTGTAATACTGCCTCTTACAATAGACAGGAAAACATATAACCTAACCATTGACAACAGTGCTGGCCGCCGCCAGAAACTAGTGCGGAGGCGAATGCTTAGAGAGAACTTTACAGGAAATGGGAAGTTCTCCCGAGGCGATGAATTGGATATTTGGCGGTCTCGCCGCGAACAGCGACCGATTATAAAAGACAAGAAAACTGGACGCAAAACGCGGCGAGTGAAGCTGGGAACCGCAACAAAAGCGCATTCCAGCCTCCCCACTCCAGACAGCACTTGGCCTGACAGATCTCGGTCTTTAAGATATATTTCATATTTTTACAATTGAAACGTTGTAGAATCTTTGCCGGCTGGCGGTGATCCATTCAGTGTGTTTTGCCCTGTTGGAGGAGCCGGTGTCTTGTCTCTCTCTCGGCACAGGGCGCAGTTCCTGCTGCACCAATTGATTTAAACGAGTTGTTGCTTATTGCCCGTGGCCCACAGAGCGGGCCAGCCTGTCCCATGTGGATTATTAATTAACGTGCTTGATGTATGAGCGAACTAATGAACAGACCCCTCTCCCGACCCAGGACTTTCACGGTTGTTACCCACAGATAGATATATCATGACAACCAGCTTTTAAAGTCTTTCCGATCTGTTCTCCTCAAGCTCTGCCGTTCTGGATCGGAGCCGGTCCCAATCCTTGTGTTCCACTTCCCGACACCACAGACCTGAAATCTGGAGCCAAACTGCCAGAGAGAGCGCGGGGTTTCCGTTCATTACAAGTGGTATTCTCCCTCTCTCTCTCTCCCCCTCTCTGTTCTCATTGCTTTTCCAAAAGACAATTTGCCCCGAGAGGGCTCTCCCCCCAGGGTGCGGGAGCTGTGCCCTGTCTGTCCAGGAACCCTGCGCAGTTTTGCAGCAAACTTTGTTTCAGCTTTTAAAACCGACCTCTTGCACACCTGACGAAGGAGCAGCGCTCGGAAAGCTTGTGATTTCAAATAAAACTGTTGGACTATAACCTGGTGTTGTGCGACTTCTCACACAGTAAATATTCATCCATTCACTCACTCCACAGCACGCCCGGAGCACGGGGCTGAAATGGTTCATCAGTAAAGTTTCTCTCTCATTCGTCCCCCTCCCCCTCCTGTCCTCTGGCGGGGACACTTTCACGTGCGGTCTGTGCCTCTCCACAAAGAGCTTGGGCCAGCCGAACAGGGCGAAAGCAGCCGGCGGCCCTGGGGCCGGTCCGGCAAACAGAAGCTCATCCAAACCTGGTCAGGGAAAGTTCTGTAGTTTCTAATTCAGGATGGTGCAAACACACTGGAGTAGTGAGTACAGCAGCATTGTGACAGTAGTGAGTACAGCAGTATTGTGAGAGTAGTGAGTAGAGCAGTATTGTGACAGTAGTGAGTACAGCAGTATTGTGAGAGTAGTGAGTAGAGCAGTATTGTGACAGTAGTGAGTAGAGCAGTATTGTGACAGTAGTGAGTACAGCAGTATTGTGAGAGTAGTGAGTACAGCAGTATTGTGAGAGTAGTGAGTACAGCAGTATTGTGATGGTAGTGAGCACAGCAGTATTGTGAAATTCGTGAGAACAGTAGTATTGTGACAGTAGTGAGTAGAGCAGTATTGTGAGAGTAGTGAGTACAGCAAAACTGTGAGAGTAGTGAGTACAGGAGTATGGTGAGAGTAGTGAGTACAGCAGAATTGTGCAATTAGCGAGTACAACAGTTTTGTGAGACTAGTGAGTACAACAGTATTGTGAGAGTAGTGAGTACATTAGTATCATGACAGTAGTGAGTACAGCAGTATTGTGAGAGTAGTGAGTCCAGCAGTATTGTGAGAGTAGTGAGTACAGCAGTATTGTGACAGCAGTGAGTACAGCAGTATTGTGACAGTAGTGAGTGCAGCAGTATTGTGACAGTAGTGAGTACAGCAGTATTGTTACAGTAGTGAGTACAGCAGTATCGTGAGAGTAGTGAGTACAGCAGTATTGTGACAGCAGTGAGTACAGCAGTATTGTGACAGTGTGTGAGTATAGCAGTATTGTGAGAATAGTGAGTACAGCAGTATTATGACAGTAGTGAGTACAGCAATATTGTGAGAGTAGTGAGTACAGCAGTATTGTGACAGTAGTGAGTACAGCAGTATTGTTACAGTAGTGAGTACAGCAGTATCGTGAGAGTAGTGAGTACAGCAGTATTGTGACAGTAGTGAGTACAGCAGTATTGTGAGAGTAGTGCATACAGCAGTATTCTGGGAATAGTGAATACAGCAGTATTGTGACAGTAGTGTGTACAGCAGTATTGTGACAGTAGTGAGTAGAGCAGTATTGTGACTGTAGTGAGTAGAGCAGTATTGTGACAGTAGTGAGTAGAGCAGTATTGTGACAGTAGTGAGTACAGTCATACTCTGAGAGTAGTGAGTACAGCAGTATTGTAAAATTCATGATTACAAGAGTATTGTGAGAGTAGTGAGTACCGCACTATTGTGACAGGAGTAAGTACATCAGTGTTGTGAGCGTCATGAGTACAACAGTATTGTGAGAGTAGTGAGTACAGCAGTATTGTGAGAGTAGTGAGTACAGGTGTATTGTGAGAGTAGTGAGTACAGCAGTATTGTGAGAGTAGTGAGTACAGCAGTATTGTGAGAGTAGTGAGTACAGCAGTATTGTGACAGTAGTGAGTACAGTAGTATTGTGACAGTAGTGACTATGGCAGTATTGAGAGGGTAGTGAATACAGCAGTATTGAGAGGGTAGTGATTTTGCGGTATTGTGACAGTAGTGAGTAGAGCAATATTGTGACAGTAGTGAGTACAGCAATATTGTGAGAGTAGTGTGTACAGCAGTATTGAGACAGTTGTGAGTAAAGCAGTATTGTGACAGTAGTGAGTACAGCAGTATTGAGACAGTAGTGAGTACAGCCACATTATGAGAGTAGTGAGTACAGCAGTATTGAGAGTGTAATGAGTACAGCAGTATTGTGTCAGTAGTAAATACAGCAGTATTTTTTGAGCAATGAGTGCAGCAGTATTGTGAAAGTAGTGAGTACAGCAGTATTGAGACAGTAGTGAGTACAGCAGTATTGAGACAGTAGTGAATACAGCAATATTATGAAAGTTGTGAGTACAGCAGCATTGAGACAGTAGTGAGTACAGCAGTATTGTAAGTGTAGTGAGTAAAGCAGTTTTGTGACAGTAGTGAGTACAGCAGTATTGGGACAATAGTGAGTACAGCAGTATTGTGACAGTAGTGAGTACAGCAGTACTGTGAGTGTAGTGAGTACAACAGCATTAAGACAGTAGTGAGTAAAGGACTATTGTAACAGTAGTGAGTACATCAGTGTTGTGAGAGTAGTGCCTACAGAGGTATTGTGAGAGTAGTGAGTTCAGCAGTATTGTGAGAGTAGTGAGTAGAGCAGTATTGTTACTGTAGTGGGAACAGCAGTACTGTGACAGTAGGGATTACAGCAATATTGTGACATTAGTGAGTACAGCAGTATTGTGTCAGTAGAAAATACAGCAGTATTATTTGAGTAGTGAGTGCAGCAGTATTATGAGAGTACAGCAGTATTTAGACAGTAGTGAGTACAGCAGTGTTGAGAGGATAGTGAGTACAGGAGTACAGTGTGAGTAGTGAGTACAACAGTATTGTGAGAGTAGTGAGTAATGCAGTATTGTGAGAGTAGTGAGTACAGCATTATTGTGAAAGATGTGAGTACAGCAGTATTGTGACAGTTGTGATTTCAGAATTATTGTGACAGTGGTGAGTACAGCAGTATTGTGACAATAGTGAATACAGCAGTATTGTGACAGTAGTGAGTATAGCAGTATTGTGAGAGTAGTGAGTGCAGCAGCATTGTGAAAGTAGTGAGTACAGCAGTGTTGTGAGAGTAGTGAGTGCAGCAGTATTGTGACAGTAGTGAGTATAGCAGTATTGTGAGAGTAGTGAGTGCAGCAGCATTGTGAAAGTAGTGAGTACAGCTATATTGTGACAGTAGTGAGTACAGCAGTGTTGTGAGAGTAGTGAGTACAGCAGTATAGTAACATTAGTGAATACAGCATTATTGTGAGAGTGGTGAGTACAACAATATTGTGAGTGTAGTGAGTGCAGCAGTATTGTGACAGTAGTCAGTACAGCAGTATTGTGAGAGTGGTGAGTACAGCAGTATTGTGAGAGTAGTCAGTACAGCAGTATTGTGAAAGTAGTGAGTACAGCAGTATTGTGAGAGTAGTGAGCACAGCAGTATTGTAACATTAGTGAATACAGCATTATTGTGAGAGTGGTGAGTACAACAATATTGTGAGTGTAGTGAGTGCAGCAGTATTGTGACAGTAGTGAGTACAGCAGTATTGTGACAGTAGTGAGTACAACAATATTGTGAGAGTAGTGAGTACAACAGTATTGTGAGTGTAGTGAGTACAACAGCAATTAAGACAGTAGTGAGTAAAGGACTATTGTGACAGTAGTGAGTACATCAGTGTTGTGAGAGTAGTGCCTACAGAAGTATTGTGAGAGTTGTGAGTTCAGCAGTGTTGTGACAGGAGTTAATACAGCAGTATTGTTTGAGTAGTGAGTGCAGCAGTATTGTGAGAGTACAGCAGTATTGAGACCATAGTGAGTACAGCAGTATTGTGAAAGTAGTGAGTACAGCAGTATAGAGACAGTAGTGAGTAGAGCTGTATTGTGAGAGTAGTGAGTACAGCAGTATTGAGACAGTTGTGAGTAAAGCAGTATTGTGACAGTAGTGAGTACAGCAGCATTACGAGATTAGTGAGTAAAGCATTAGTGTGACACTATTGGGTACAGCAATATTGAGGCAGTAGTGAGTAAAGCAGTATTGTGACAATAGTGAGTACAGCAGAATTGTGACAATAATGAGTACAGCAGTATTGAGAGTGTAGTGAGTACAGCAGATTTGTAAAAGTAGTGAGTACAGCAGTATTGTGAAAGTAGTGAGTACAACAGTACTGTGAAAGTAGTGAGTACAACAGTATTGTGAGTGTAGTGAGTACAGTAGTATTGTGACTGTAGTGAGTACAGCAGTATTGTTTGAGTAGTGAGTGTAGCAGTATTGTGACAGTAGTGAGTACAGCAGTATTGAGACCGTAGTGAGTACAGCAGTATTGAGACCGTAGTGAGTACAGCAGTATTGTGAAAGTAGTGAGTGCAGCATTATTGAGACAGTAGTGAGTATAGCAGTATTGTGAAAGTAGTGAGTGCAGCAGTATTGAGACAGTAGTGAGTACAGCAGTATTGTGAGACTAGTGAGTAAAGCAGCATTGCGTCAGTAGTGAGTACAGCGATATAGTGACAGTAGTCAGTACAGCAGTATTGTGACAGTAGTGAGTAGAGCAGTATTGTGAGAGTAGTGAGTACAGCAGTATTGTGAGTGTCATGAGTACAACAGCATTAAGACAGTAGTGAGTGAAGGACTATTGTGACAGTAGTGAGTACATCAGTATTGTGAGAGTAGTGCCTACAGAGGTATTGTGAAAGTAGTGAGTGCAGCAGTATAGAGACAGTAGTGAGTACATCAGTATTGTGAGAGTGGTGAGTACAGCAGTGTTGTGACAGTAGTGAGTACAGCAGTATTGTGTCAGTAGTGAATACAGTGGTATTGTGAGAGTGATGAGTAAAGCAGTATTGTGAGAGTAGTGAGCACAGCATTATTGAGAGAGTAGTGAGTAAAGCAATATTGTGACAGTAGTGAGAACAGCAGTATTGAGAGAGTAGTGAGTAAAGCAGTATTGTGACAGTAGTGAGAACAGCAGTATTGAGAGAGTCGTGAGTACAGCAGTATTGTGAGAGTAGCGAGTATAACAAAATTGTGAGACTAGTGAGTACAACAGTATTGTGTCAGTAGCGAGTAGAGCAGAATTATGAGAGTACTGTGTACAGCAGCAGTGAGATATTAGTGAGTACAGCATTTGTGTGACACTATTGAGTACCTCAGTGTTGTGAGTCTAGCGAGTACAGAAGTATTGTGACAGTAGTGAGTGCAGCAGTATTGTGAGAGTAGAGAGTACGACAGTATTGTGATAGTTGTGAGTACAGCAGTATTGTGATAGTTGTGAGTACAGCAGTATTGTGAGAGTAGTGAGTACAGCAGTATTGTGAGAGTAGTGAGTACAGCAGTATTGTGAGAGTTGTGAGTACAGCAGTATTGTGAGAGTAGTGAGTTCAGCAGTATTGTGACAGTGGTGAGTATAGCAGTATTGTGAGAGTAGTGAGTTCAGCAGTATTGTGAGAGTAGTGAGTACAGCAGTATTGTGAGAGTAGCGAGTACAACAGTATTGTGTCAGTAGTGAAGACCGCAGTATTGTGACAGTAGTGAGTACAGCAGCATTATGAATAGTGAGTACTGCATTAGTGTGACACTAGTGAGTACAGCAGGATTGAGAAAGAAGTGAGTACAGCAGTATTGTGAGAGTAGTGAGTACAACAGTATTGTGAGAGTAGTGAGTGCAGCAGTATTGTGACTGTAGTGGGTACACCAGTATGGTGACAGTAATGAGTATAGCAGCATTATTAGCATAGTGTGTACAGCATGATTATGAGAGAAGTGTGTACAGCAGCAGTGAGACAGTAGTTAGTGCAGCATTAGTGTGACACTAGTGAGTACATCAGTGTTGAGAGAATAGTGACTACTGAAGTAGTGTGAGAGTCGTGAGTCCAGCAGAATTGTGACAGTAGTGAGAACATCAATGTTGTGAGAGTAGCAAGTACAAAAGTATTGTTAGATTAGTGAGTACATCAGTGTTGTGAGAGTGGTGAGTACAGCAGTGTTGTCACAGTAGTGAGTACAGAAGTATTGTGTCAGTAGTGAATACAGCGGTATTGTTACAGTAGTGAGTAAAGCAGTATTGTGACAGTAGTGAGTACAGCAGTATTGTGACAGTAGTGAGTACAGCAGTATTGAGAGAGTCGTGATTACAGCAGTATTGTGAGAGTAGTGAGTACAGCAGTATTGTGACAGTAGTGAGTACTGCAGTATTGAGAGAGTCGTGAGTGCAACAGTATTGTGGGTGTAGTGAGTACAGCAGTATTGTGATAGTAGTGAGCATAGCAGTATGGTGAAAGTAATGTGTATAGCAGTATTGTGTCAGTAGTGAGTAGAGCAGAATTATGAGAGTACTGTGTACAGCAGCAGTGAGACAGTAGTGAGTACAGTATTAGTGTGACACTAATGAGTACATCAGCATTGTGAGAGTAGCGAGTACAGCAGAATTGTGACAGTAGTGAGTACATCAGTGTTGTGAGTCTAGCGAGTACAGAAGTATTGTGAGAGTAGTGAGTACAACGGTATTGTGAGAGTAGTGAGTACATCAGTGTTGTGAGAGTAGTGAGTACAGCAGTATTGTGACAGTAGTGAGTACAGCAGTATTGTGACAGTAGTGAGTACAGCAGTATTGTGACAGTAGCGAGTACAGCAGTATTGTGACAGTAGTGAGTACAGCAGTATTGTGACAGTAGTGAGTACAGCAGTATTGTGACAGTAGTGAGTACAGCAGTATTGTGAGAGTAGTGAGTACATCAGTATTGTGTCAGTAGTGAAGACGGCAGTATTTTGACAGTAGTGACTACAGCAGCATTATGAATAGTGAGTACTGCATTAGTGTGACACTAGTGAGTACAGCAGTATTGTGAAAGTAGTGAGTACAGCAGTATTGTGAGAGTAGTGAGTGCAACAGTATTGTGACTATAGTGAGTACAGCAGTATGGTGACAGTAATGAGTATAACAGCATTGTGTCAGTAGTGAATACAGCCTTATTGTGAGAGTAGTGAGACAGCAGTATTGTGACAGTAGTGAGTACAGCAGCATTATGAGAATAGTGTGTACAGCAGAATTATGAGAGTAGTGTGCACAACAGCAGTAAGACAGTAGTGTGTACAGCATTAGTGTGACACTAGTGAGTACATGAGTGTACTGAGAGTACCGACTACAGAAGTATTGTGAGAGTAGTGAGTCCAGCAGAATTGCGACAGTAGTGAGTACATCAATGTTGCGAGAGTAGCAAGTACAACAGTATTGTGAGAGTAGTGAGTACAGAAGTATTGTGACAGTAGTGAGTACCGCAGTGTTGCGACAGTAGTTAGTACAGCAATATTGTGACAGTAGTGTGTACAGAAGTATTGTCAGTCATGAATGCAGCGGTATTGTGCGAGTAGTGAGTAAAGCAGTATTATGACAGTAGTGAGCACAGCAGTATTTAGACAGTAGTGAGTAAAGCAGTATTGTGACAGTATTGAGCACTGCAATATTGAGACAGTAGTGAGTAAAGCAGTATTGAGAGAGTCGTGAATACAGTAATATTCTGAGAGTAGCGAGTACAACAAAATTGTGAGACTAGTGAGTACAACAGTATTGTGACTGTAGTGAGTACAGTGGTATTGTGACAGTAGTGAGTACAGCAGTATTAAGAGAGTTGTGAGTACAGCAGTATTGTGAGAGTAGCAAGTACAACAAAGTTGTGAGACTAGTGAGGGAAAAGGAAGACATGTCGGAAGCACTAGTATAGAAGGTGGCATCGTCAGAGCAGATGCGGCGGAGATAGAGAAACTGGAACATGCTTCTGACATGTCTTCCTCTCCTCAACCGAGGATTCCCCTCTACTGTGGTTGACACGGCTCTTGACCGAGAGGCCGGTGTCGGGAGCGGAGAGAGTGATGAGGCTTACCAATCTCGCAGACCAGCGGCGCCGTTCCAGAGCCATGTCACGATTCAAAAAGAGACACGGGCAAGAGGAAGCAGCTGATTGGGTGAGTACGGCCAGGTGAGTATTTATACTACTCTATAGTTTGACAGTTAAGGTTAATAGTTTATAAAGTTTAGAAGGTCTTAATTTTGTGGTTATAGTCTCTAAGGTCTCAGTTGTGTAGTGGGGAGTGCTGGTAAACAAGGGCCCTTGACTATATCATTTAATTGTAGTGTAACTTGTGGTATTGATTTGATTTAATTTAATTTAAATTAATTAAAGGTAAGTCATGGCAGCACAGCTCAGCCCCGTGGCATGCTCCTCCTGCACTATGTGGGAAATCAGGGACACTTCCTGTGTCCCTGACGACCATGTGTGCGGGAAGTGTATCCAGCTGCAGCTACTGGCAGACCGCATTGTGGCGCTGGAGCTGCGAATGGATACATACTGGAGCATTCATGATGCTGAGGACATCGTGGATATCACATTTAATGAGTTGGTCACACCGCAGGTAAAGGCTGCACAGGCAGGAAGGGAATGGGTGACCGCCAGGCAGAGTAGTAGGCACAGGCAGGTAGTGCAGGGGTCCCCTGTGGCCATCCCCCTCGCAAACAGATATACCGCTTTGGATATTGTTGAGGAGGATGGCTTATTGGGGGAAGGCAGCAGCAACCAACTTCCTGGCACCATGGGTGGTTCTGCTGCACAGGACGGGAGGAAAAAAGAACGGGAGAGCTATAGTGATGGGGTTTCTATAGTAAGGGGAATAGATAGGCGTTTCTGCGGCCGCAAACGAGACTCCAGGATGGTATGTTGCCTCCCTGGTGCAAGGGTCAAGGATGTCTCTGAGCGGCTGCAGGGCATTCTGGAGGGGGAGGGTGAACAGCCAGTTGTCGTGGTGCATATAGGTACCAACGATATAGGTAAAAAACGGGATGAGGTCCTAAAAGCTGAATATAGGGAGTTAGGAGGTAAATTAAAAAATAGGACCTCAAAGGTAGTAATCTCAGGATTGCTACCAGTGCCACGTGCTAGTCAGAGTAGAAATAGAAGGATATTTCAGATGAATGCGTGGCTAGAAGAATGGTGCAAGGGGGAGGGATTCAAATTCCTGTGACATTGGAACCGGTTCTGGGGGAGGTGGGACCAGTACAAACTGGACGGTTTGCACCTGGGCAGGACCGGGACCGATGTCCTGGGGGAGTGTTTGCTAGTGCTGTTGGGGAGGGTTTAAACTAAAATGGCAGGGGGTTGGGAACCTGTGCAGGGAGACAGAGGAAAGGGAAGCAAGGATAGAAGCAGAAGAGAGGAAGGAGAAAAGCAAAAGTGGAAGTCAGAGAAATCAAGGGTGTAAATCAAACATGGCCACAGTAAACAATAATTCTAAAAGGTCTAAGAGTGTTAAAAAAACAAGCCTGAAGGCTTTGTGTCTTAATGCGAGGAGCATTCGTAATAAGGTGGATGAATTAGCTGCGCAAATAGATGTAAACGGATATGATATAATTGGGATTACGGAGACATGGCTGGGAATTCAACATCCAGGGGTATTCAATATTCAGGAAGGACAGGCAAAAAGGAAAAGGAGGTGGGGTAGCATTGCTGGTTAAAGAGGAGATTAACACAATAGTAAGGAAGGATATTAGCTCTGATGATGTGGAATCTGTATGGGTACAGCTGAGAAATACCAAGGGGCAGAAAACGTTAGTGGGAGTTGTATACAGACCCCCAAACAGTAATGCTGAGGTTGGGGATGGCATTAAAAGGGAAATTAGAGATGCGTGCAATAAGGGCACAGCAGTTATCATGGGTGACTTTAATCTACATATAGGTTGGGCTAACGAAATTAGTAACAATACTGTGGAAGAGGAATTCCTAGAGTGTATACGGGACCTGGACCAATATGTTGAGGAACCAACTAGAGATCAGGTCATCTTAGACTGGGTATTATGTAATGAGAAAGGATTGATTAGCAATCTTGTTGTGTGAGGCCCCTTGGGGAGGAGCGATCATCATATGATAGAATTCTTCATTAAGATGGAGAGTGAAGTAATAGTTGACTCAGAGACTAGGGTACTGAATTTAAATAAAGGAAACTACGATGGTATGAGGCGCGAGTTGGCTAGGATGGATTGGGGAATGTTACTTAAAGGGTTGACGGTGGATAGGCAATGGCAAACATTTAAAGATCGCATGGATGAACTACAGAATTTGTTCATCCCTGTTTGGCATAAAAATAAAACAAAAAAGGTGACTCAACCGTGGCTAACAAGGGAAATTAGGGATAGCATAAGATCCAAGGAGAGGACATATAAATTGGCCAGAAAAAGCAGCAAATCTGAGGATTGGGAGCAGTTTAGGATTTAGCAAAGGAGGACAACGGGATTAATTAAGAGGGGGAAAATAGAGTATGAGAGTAAGCTTTCAAGGAATATAAAAACTGACTGTAAAAGCTTCTATAGATATGTGAAGAGAAAAAGATTGGGGAAGTCAAGCGTAGGTCCCTTGCAGTCAGAATCAGGGGAATTTATAATGGGGAACAAAGAAATGGCCGACCAATTAAATACATACTTTGGTTCTGTCTTCACAAAGGAGGACACAAATAAACTCCCAGAGATGTCGGAGAACATAGGGTCTAATGAGAGGGAGGAACTGAATGAAATCAGTATTTGTAGGGAAATGGTGTTAGGGAAATTGACGGGATTGAAGGCCGATAAATCACCAGGGCCTGGTAATCTACATCCTAGGGTACTTAAAGAAGTGGCCCTAGAAATAGTAGATGCATTGCTCGTCATCTTCCAAAATTCTATAGACTCCGGAACAGTTTCCATGGATTGGAGGGTAGCTAATGTAACCCCACTATTTAAAAAAGGTGGTAGAGAGAAAACGGGGAATTATAGACCGGTAAGCCTGACATCGGTAGAGTGAAAATGCTAGAGTCCATTATAAAAGATGTAATAGCAGAGCACTTGGAAAACAGTGACAGGATCGGACAAAGTCAACATGGATTTACAAAAGGTAAATCATGCTTGACTAATCTACTGGAATTTTTTGAGGATGTAACTGGCAGAATAGATAAGGGAAAACCAGTGGATGTGGTGTATTTGGACTTTCAGAAGGCTTTTGATAAGGTCCTGCATAAGAGATTAGCGTGCAAAGTTAAAGCACATGGGATTGGGGGTTAGGTACTGACTTGGTAGAGAACTGGTTGGCAGACAGGAAGCAAAGAGTTGGAATAAATGGGTCTTTTTCTGAGTGGCAGGCAGTGACGAGTGGGGTACTGCAGGGATCGGTGCTAGGACCCCAGTTATTCACAATATATATAAATGATCTAGACGAGGGAACTAGATGTAATATCTCCAAGTTTGCAGACAACACAAAGCTGGGTGGGCGTGTGTACTGTGAGGAGGATGCAGAGAAACTCCAGTATGATTTGGACAGGTTGGGTGATTGGGCAGATTCATGGCAGATTCAGTATAATGTGGATAAATGCGAGGTTATCCACTTTGTTGTTAAAAACAGGAAGGCAGATTATTTTCTGAACGGCAATAGATTGGGAAAAGGGGAAGTGCAACGAGACCTGGGTGTCCTTGTGCACCAGTCACTGAAGGTAAGCATGCAGGTGCAGCAGGCGGTTAAGAAGGGAAATGGTATGTTGGCCTTCATAGCGAGAGGATTCAAGTACAGCAGCAAGGATGTCTTGCTGCAGTTGTACAAGGCCTTGGTGAGACCACACCTTGAGTATTGTGTGCAGTTTTGGTCGCCTTATCTGAGGAAGGATGTTCTTGCCATGGAGGGAGTGCAGCGAAGATTCACCAGACTGATACCTGGGATGGCAGGAATGACATATGAGGAGAAATTGGGTCGATTAGGCTTATATTCACTAGAGTTTAGAAGAATGAGAGGGGATCTCATTGAACTTATAAAATTCTAACAGGACTAGACAGACTAGATGCAGGAAGGCTGTTCCCGATGGCGCGGGAGTCCAGACCCAGGGGTCACAGTCTAAGGAGAAGGGGTAAGCCATTTAGGACTGAGATAAGGAGGAATTTCTTCACCCAGAGAGTGGTGAACCTGTGGAATTCTCTACCACAGAAGCCAGTTGAGGCCAATTCATTAAATATATTCAAGAAGGAGTTAAATATATTTCTTAAGGTTAAGGGGATCAAGGGATATGGGGAGAAAGCAGGGACAGGGTACTGAATTTGGATGATCAGCCACGATCGCATTAAATGGCGGAGCAGGCTCGAGGGGCCGAATGGCCTACTCCTGCTCCTATCTTCTATGTTTCTATGTGTCCGTTCTATTTCCCGCACTTCTGCTCTCACCCCTTCCTCTCCCTCCCGGAACCACGATAGGGTTCCCCTTGTCCTCACCTTTCACCCCACCAGCCTCCACATTCAACGGATCATCCTCCGCCATTTCCACCACCTCCAGCGTGATCCCACCACCAAACACATCTTCCCCTCACCTCCCCTTTCAGCATTCCGAAGGGATTGCTCCCTCTGCGACACCCTGGTCCACTCCTCTATCACCCCAACACTCCTTCCCCTTCGCCTGGCACCTTCCTGTGCAATCGCAGGAGATGCAGCACATGTCCTTTTACCTTCACCCTTCCAACTGTCCAGGGCCCCAAACACTCCTTCCAGGTGAAACAGTGATTTACTTGTACTTCTTGCAATTTAGTATACTGTATTCGCTGCTCACGATGCGGTCTCCTCTACATTGGGGAGACCAAACGCAGATTGGTTGACCGCTTTACGGAACACTTCCGTTCAGTCTGTAAGGGTGACCCCGAGCTTCCGGCCACCTATCACTTTAATTCTCCGCTCCACTCCCACTCAGACCTCACCATCCTTGGCCTCTTACACTGTTCCAATGAAGCTCAACGTAACTTCGAGGAACAGCACCTCATCGTTCGATTAGGCACTTTACAACCTTTTGGACACAACATAGAGTTCAACAATTTCAGACCATAACCTCTGCCCCTATCTTTTTTCCCAATTTATTTTTTCTCTCTCTCACATGGCAGCTGTCTTTCATTCTGCCAGTGCCATTTACACTTCATCTAGAGCCATCTTTTGTTTCTTAACTTGTCCCATTACCATCTCCTTTTGCCTTGCACCATCTCTTAATCTCTCAATGTCTCTTAATCTCTCCTGCTTTCTATCCTATCACAGACCTTCCCTTTTGTTCTTTCCTCCCCTCCCCACTTTCCCTGCCCCTACACTTGCTTAAAAATCTGTTCCATTTCCAGCTTTTTCCAGTTCTGACGAAGGGTCATCGACCTGAAACGTTAACTCTGTTTCTCTCTCCACAGATGCTGCCTGACTTGCTGAGTATTTCCAGCATTTTCTGTTTTTATTTCAGATTTCCAGCATCTGGTTTTGTAATATTGTGAGACTAGTGAGTACAACAATATTGTGAGAGTAGTGAGTACAGCAGTATAGTGACAGTAGTGAGTACAGCAGTATGGTGAAAGTAATGAGCATAGCAGTATTGTGTCAGCAGTGAATGTAGCAGAATTATGAGAATGCTGTGTACAGCAGCAGTGAGACAGTAGTGAGTACATCAGTGTTGTGTGTCTAGCGAGTACAGAAGTATTGTGAGAGTAGCAAGTACAACAGTATTGTGAGAGTAGTGAGTACAGAAGTATTGTAACAGTAGTGTGTACAGTAGTATTGTGAAAGTAGTGAGTACAGCTGTATAGAGACAGTAGTGAGTAGAGCAGTATTGTGTCAGTAGTGAGTACATCAGTGCTGTGAGAGTAGTGAGTATAGCAGTATTGTGAGAGTAGTGAGTACAGAAGTATTGTGATAGTAGTGAGTACATCAGTATTGTGTCAGTAGTGAATACAGTGGTATTGTGAGTGTAGTGCATAAAGCAGTATTGTGACAGTATTGAGTACAGCTGCATTGAGAGAGTAGATGGTACAGCAGTATTGTGACAGTAGTGAGTACAGCAGTATTGAGACAGTAGTGAATACAGCAGTATTGTGACAGTAGTGAGTACAGCACTATTGAGACAGTAGTGAGTACAGCAGTATTGTGACAGTAGTGAGTACAGCAGTATTGAGACAGTAGTGAGTACAGCAGTATTGAGACAGTAGTAAATACAGCAGTATTGTGACAGTAGTGAGTACAGCAGTATTGAGACAGTAGTGAGTACAGCAGTATTGTGACAGTAGTGAGTACAGCAGTATTGAGACAGTAGTGAGTACAGCAGTATTGTGAGATTACTTAAAGGGTTGACAGTGGATAGGCAATGGCAAACATATAAAGATTGCATGGATGAACTACAGAATTTGTTCATCCCTGTTTGGCATCTCATTAAATGGCGGAGCAGGCTCGAGGGGCCGAATGGCCTACTCCTGCTCCTATCTTCTATGTTTCTATGTTTCTATTAGTGAGCACAGTAGTATTGTGAAAGTAGTGAGTACAGCATTTTTGAGACAGTAGTGAGTACAGCAGCATTGTGAAATAGCGAATAGAGCAGTATTGAGAGTAGTGAGTCGATCAGTATTGAGACAGTAGTGAGTACTGCAGTATTGTGACTGTAGTGAGTACAGCAGTATTGAGAAAGTAGTGATTTCAGCAGTATTGTGAGAGTAGTGAGTACAGCAGCATTGTGACAGTAGTGAGTTCAGCAGTATTGTGACAGTAGTGAGTACAGCAGCATTGTGACAGTAGTGAGTTCAGCAGTATTGTGACAGTAGTGAGTTCAGCAGTATTGTGAGAGTAGTGAGTACAGTAGCATTGTGACATTAGTGAGTTCAGCAGTATTGTGACAGCAGTGAGTACTGCATTATTGAGATAGTAGTGAGTACAGCGGTATTGCGACTGTAGTGAGTACAGCAGTATTGAGAAAGTAGTGAGTACAGCAGTATTGTGAGAGTAGTGAGTACAGCAGTATTGTGACAGTAGTGAGTTCAGCAGTATTGCGAGAGTAGTGAGTACAGCAGCATTGTGACAGTAGTGAGTTCAGCAGTATTGTGAGAGTAGTGAGTACAGCAGTATTGTGACAGTAGTGAGTTCAGCAGTATTGTGAGAGTAGTGTGTACAGCAGCATTGTGACAGTAGTGAGTTCAGCAGTATTGTGAGAGTAGTGAATACAGCAGTATTGTGACATTAGTGGGTACAGTAGTTTTAAAGAAAGTCTTGCATTGTGTATTGCCTTTCACGACTTAATGATGTCCCAAATCCCTGTATAGCCAATGAAGTATTTTTGAAGTGTAGTCCCTGTTGTAATGTAGGAAACATGGCAGCCAATTAGCGCACAGGAAGCTCCCACAAACAGCAATGTGATAATGACCGGAAAATCTATTTTTAGTGATGTTGATTGCGGGATTAATATTGGCCAGATAGCGGGGATAGCCCGCTACTCTTTGAAATAGTATCATGGGATCTTTTAAGTCAAACTATGAGGGCAGACAGGGCCTCAGTTTAACGTATCAGTGGAAAGACGGCCCCTCCGACAGTGCAGCATTCGCTTAGCACTGCACTGGAGTGTCAGTCTTGATTTTCTGCACAAGTCTTTGGAGTGGGATTTGAACCCACAACCTTCTGACTCAGAGGCAAGACAGTGCTACCCTCTGAGCCATGGCTAACAGAGTAGTGAGTTCAGCAGTATTGAGAGGGGAGTGAGTTCAGCAGTATTGAGAGGGGAGTGAGTTCAGCAGTATTGAGTGGGTCGTAAGTTCATAAGAACATATGAACATAAGAAACAGGAGCAGGAGTAGGCCAATCGGCCCCTCGAGCCTGCTCCGCCATTCAATAAGATCATGGCTGATCCAATCTTGGCCTCAACACCACTTTCCTGCTCTCTCCCCATACCCCTTGACTCCCTTGTAGTTCAAATGTCTGTCAATGTCCGCCTTGAATACATTCAATGACTCCGCCTCCACAGCTCTCTGGGGTAGAGAATTCCAAAGATTCACGACCCCCTGAGAGAAGAAATTCCTCCTCATCTCCGTCTTAAATGGGCGACCCCTTATTCTGAAACTATGCCCCCTAGTTCTAGATACCCCCACTAGGGGAAACATCCTCTCAGCATCCACCCTGTCAATACCCCTCAGAATCTTATATGTTTCAGTAAGATCACCTCTCATTCTTCTAAACTCTAATGAGTATATGCCCAACCTGCTCAACCTTTCATCATACGTCAACCCCTTCATCCTAGGAATCAACCTAGTGAACCTTCTCTGCACTGCCTCCAATGCAAGTATATCCTTCCTTAAATATGGAGACCAAAACTGTATGCAGTACTCTAGGTGCGGTCTCACCAGCGCCCTGTAAAGCTGCATCAAAACTTCCCTACTTTTATATTGCATACCCCTTGCAATAAAGGCCAACATTCCATTAGCCTTCCTAATTACTTGCTGCACCTGCATGCTAACTTTTTGTGTTTCATGTACTAGGACCTCTAGATCCCTTTGTACCGCAGCATTTTGAAGTCTCACTCCATTTAAATAATAATTTGCTTTTTCATTCTTCCTTCCAAAGTGAATAACCTTACATTTTCCCACATTATACTCCATCTGCCAAATTTTTGCCAACTCACTTAACCTATCTCTATCCCTTTGCAGACTCTTTGTGTCCTCCTCACAACTTGCTAACCCACCTATCTTAGTATCATCAGCAAATTTGGTTACATTACACTCGGCCTCTTCATCCAAGTCATTAATATAGATTGTAAATAGTTGAGGCCCCAGCACTGACCCCTGTGGCACCCCACTAGTTACTGATTGCCAACTGGAAAATGACCCATTTATCCCGACTCTGTGTTTTCTGTTAGTTAGCCAATCCCCTATCCATGCCAATATATTACCTCCAACCCCGTGAGCTCTTATCTTGTGCAGTAACCTTTTATGTGGCTCCTTATTGAATGCTTTCTGGAAATCCAAATACACTACATCTACTGGTTCCCCTTTATCCACCCTGTTTGTTACATCCTCAAAGAACTCTAGCAAATTTGTCAAACACAATTTCCCTTTCATAAAACCATGTTGACTTTGCTTGATTGTCTTATGATTTTCTAAATGTCCTGCTATTACCTCCTTAATAATGGATTCCAGCATTTTCCCAATGACAGATATTAGGCTAACTGGCCTATAGTTTCCTGCTTTCTGTCTCTCTCCTTTCTTGAATAGTGGCATTACATTTGCGGTTTTCCAATCCACTGGGACCTCTCCAGAATCCAGGGAATTTTGGTAGATTACAACCAACGCATCCACTATCTCTGCAGTCACTTCTTTTAAGACCCTAGGATGCAGGCCATCAGGTCCAGAGGACTTGTCGGCCTTTAGCCCCATTAGTTTGCTAGTACTTTTTCTCTAGTGATAGAGATGGTTTTAAGTTCCTCCCTCCCTATAGCCCCTTGATTATCTATTATTATTGGAATGTTTTTAATGTCTTCTACCGTGAAGACCGATCCAAAATAATTGTTTAAAGTCTCTGCCATTTCTCTATTTCCCATTATTAATTCCCCAGTCTCATCCTCTAAGGGACCAACGTTTACTTTAGCTACTCTCTTCCTTTTTATATACCTGTAGAAGCTCTTACTGTCTGTTTTTTTATTCTTTGCTAGTTTACTCTCACACTCTATCTTCTCCCTCTTTATAATTTTTTTAGTTATCCTTTGCTGGTTTCTAAAAATTTCCCAATCCTCTGGCCTACCACTAATCTTCGCAACATTGTATGCCTTTTCTTTCAATTTGATACCATCCTTAACTTCCTTAGTTAGCCACGGATGGTAGATCCTTCTCGTAGAGCCTTTCTTTCTCACTGGAATATACCTTTGCTGAGATTTATGAAATATCTCCTTAAATATCTGCCACTGCTGATCTACCGTCTTACCCTTTAATCTATTTTCCCAGTTCACTTTAGCCAACTCTGTCCTCATACCCTTGTAATTGCCTTTATTTAAGTTTAGGACACTAGTTTCAGACCCAAGTTTCTCACCCTCAAACTGAATTTGAAATTCTACCATGCTATGATCACTCTTTCCAAGGGGATCCTTTACTATGAGATCATTAATTAATCCGGTCTCATTACACATTACCAGATCTAAAATAGCCTGCTCCCTGGTTGGTTTCTCAATGTATTGCTCTAAGAAACCATCCCGAATACACTCTATGAACTCGTCCTCAAGGCTACCCTTGCCAATTTGATTTGTCCAATCTATATGATGATTAAAATCGCCCATGATTATTGCAGTACCTTTCTTACAAGCCCCCATTATTTCTTGATTTATACTCTGTCCTACAGTATAGCTACTGTTGGGCCTATATACTACTCCCACCAGTGACTTCTTACCCTTACTATTTCTTATCTCCACCCAAACTGATTCTACATCTTGAGCTTCTGAGCCAATATCATTCCTCACCACTGCAGTGATCTCATCCTTTATTCACAGAGCTACCCCATCTCCTTTTCCTTTCTGTCTATCCTTCCGAAATGTCACATACCCCTGAATATTCAGTTCCCAGCCTTGGTCACCTTGCAACCACGTCTCTGTAATGGCTATCAGATCATACCCATTTGTTTCTATTTGTGCCGTCAACTCATCTATCTTGTTACGAATGCTGCATGCATTCAGACAAAGAGCCTTTAATTTTATCTTAGCATTTTTCCTTACTCGGACTCTATTTTCTGGTGCACTCTTATGCTTGTACACTCTGCCCCTTCCTGATGCATTCTGGTTATCGTTACCCCTGTCGTTGCCTTGCACTATTGCCTTCTCCTTTCTCTTTGCCTTCCTAAAAGCCCCTTCACCTGAACCCAATCTTCTATTTCCAGCTTAGCTTTTCTCCCTTCTGATTCTACCCTTAGGTTCCCATCCCCCTGCCAAGCTAGTTTAAACCCTCCCCAACAGCACTAGCAAAACCCCCCGCGAGGATATTGGTCCCGTTTCCGTTGATGTGCAACCCGTCTGGCTTGTAGAGGTCCTACCTCCCCCAGAAACGGTTCCAATTCCTCAGGAATCTAAAGCCCTCCCTCCTACACCATCTCTCCAGCCACGCATTCATCTGCTCTATCTTCCTATTTCTGTACTCACTAGCACGTGGCACTAGTAGTAATCCGGAGATTACTACCTTTGAGATCCTGCTTTTTAAACTCTTTCCTAGCTCCCTAAACTCTGCCTGCAGGACCTCGTCCCTCTTCCTACCTATGTTGTTGGTACCGATATGGAGCACAACCTCTGGCTGTTCACCCTCCCCCCTCAGAATACCCTGCAGCCGTTCAGTGACATCCTTGACCCTGGAACCAGGGAGGCAACATACCATCCTGGAGTCACGTCTGCGGCCGCAGAAATGCCTGTCTGCTCCCCTAACTATTGAATCCCCTATCACTATTACTCTTCCTCTCCTCTTCCCCACCCCCTGTGCAGCTGAGCCTTCCATGGTATTGAGAGGGTATTATGTTCAGCAGTATTGAGAGGGTAGTGAGTTCAGCAGTATTGAGAGGGTAGTGAGTTCAGCAGTATTGAGAGGGGAGTGAGTTCAGCAGTATTGAGAGGGTAGTGAGTTCAGCAGTATTGAGAGGGGAGTGAGTTCAGCAGTATTGAGAGGGGAGTGAGTTCAGCAGTATTGAGAGGGGAGTGAGTTCAGCAGTATTGAGAGGGGAGTGAGTTCAGCAGTATTGAGAGGGGAGTGAGTTCAGCAGTATTGAGAGGGGAGTGAGTTCAGCAGTATTGAGAGGGTTGTGAGTTCAGCAGTATTGAGAGGGGAGTGAGTTCAACAGTATTGACAGGGGAGTGAGTTCAGCAGTAGTGGAGGCTGAACGCCAACTCTCCGACACCTCCTCCTACCTCCACCTGGACCATGACCCCACTACCGAACATCAAGCCACCGTTTCCAAGACCGTCACTGACCTCATCTCCTCTGGAGATCTTCCCTCCCGCCGCCAACCTCATAGTTCCCCAACCCCGCACAGCCGGCTTCTACCTCCTTCCCAAGATCCACACACAGGACTGCCCCGGTAGACCCATCGTTTCAGCCTGTTCTTGCCCCACGGAACTTATCTGATCCTCTCTCGATTCTATTTTTACTCCTCTTGTCTAGTCTCTTCCCACCTACATTTGCGACTCTTCCGACGCCCTCCGCCACTTTAACAGTTTCCAGTTTCCTGGCCCCAACCGTCTCCTTTTCACTATGGACGTCCAATCCCTCTACACCTCCATTCCCCACCAGGATGGCCTGAGGGCGCTCTGCTTCTTCCTTGAACAGAGGCCCAACCAGTCCCCATCCACCACCACCCTCCTCCGCCTGGCTGAACTTGTTCTCACATTGAACAACTTCTCCTTTGACTCCACTCACCTCCTCTAAATTAAAGGTGTTGCTATGGGAACCCGCATGGGTCCTAGCTATGCCTGCCTTTTCATGGGATATGTGGAACATTCTTTGTTCCAGTCCTACTCAGGTCCCCTCCCTCACCTCTTTTTCCGGTACATTGATGACTGTATCGGTGCTGTTTCCTGCTCTCGCCCTGAACTTGAAAATTTCATTCACTTTGCTTCCAATTTCCACCCTTCCCTCACCTTCACATGGTCCATCTCTGACTCTTCCCTTCCCTTCCACGACTTCTCTGTCTCCATCTCTGGGGATAGGCTATTGACAAACATTCACTACAAGCCCACTGACTCCCACAGCTACCTGGACTACACTTCCTCCCACCCCGCTTCCTGTAAGGACTCTATTCCATTCTCCCAGTTTCTCCATCTCCGCCGCATCTGCTCTGACGATGCCACCTTCCCTACTAGGGCTTCCGACAGGTCTTCCTTTTTCCTCAACCGAGGATTCCCCTCTACTGTGGTTGACATGGCCCTTAACTGTGTCCGTTTTATTTCCCGCACTTCTGCTCTCACCCCTTCCCCTCCCTCCTGGAACCACGATAGGGTTCCCCTTGTCCTCACCTTTCACCCCACCAGCCTCCACATTCAATGGATCATCCTCCGCCATTTCCGCCACCTCCAGCGTGATCCCATCACCAAACACATCTTCCCCTCACCTCCCCTTTCAGGATTCCAAAAGGACCGCTCCCACCGCGACACCCTGGTCCACTCCTCTATCACCCCCAACACCCCTTCCCCTTCGCCCGGCACCTTCCTGTGCAAGCGCAGGAGATGCAACACATGCCCTTTTACCTCCTCCCTTCCAACTGTCCAGGGCCCCAAACACTCCTTCCAGGTGAAACAGCGATTTACTTGTACTTCTTGCAATTTAGTATACTGTATTCACTGCTCACGATGCGGTCTCCTCTACATTGGGGAGACCAAACGCAGATTGCGTGACCGCTTTGCGGAACACCCCCGTTCAGTCTGTAAGGGTGACCCCGAACTTCCGGTCACCTGTCACTTTATTTCTCTGCTCCACTCCCACTCTGACCTCTCCGTCCTCGGCCTCTCTTACACTGTTCCAATGAAGCTCAACGTAAGCTCGAGGAACAGCACCTCATCTTTCGATTAGGCACTTTACAGCCTTCTGGACTCAACATCGAGTTCAACAATTTCAAACCATAACCTCTGCCCCTATATTTTTTTTCCATTTTTTTTCTCTCTCTCACATGGCAGCTGTCTTTCATTCTGCCATTGCCATTTACCCTTCATCTGGAGTCATCTTTTGTTTCTTAACTTGTCCCATTACCATCTCCTTTTGCCTTGCACCATCATCCCTTTTGTCTCTTAATCTCTCCTGCCTTCCATCCTATCACAGACCTTCCCTTTTGTTCTTTCCTCCCCTCCCCCCTTTCCCTGCCCCTACACTTGCTTAAAAACCTGTTACATCTCCAACTTTTTCCAGTTCTGATGAAGGGTCATCGACCTGAAACGTTAACTCGGTTTCTCTCTCTACAGATGCTGCCTGACCTGCTGAGTATTTCCAGCATTTTCTGTTTTTATTTCAGATTTCCAGCATCCACAGTATTTTGCTTTAGTATTGAGAGGGTAGTGAGTTAAGAACATAAGAACATTAAGAAATAGGAGCAGGAATAGGCCACTTGGCCCCTCGAGCCTGCTCCGCCATTCAATAAGATCATGGCTGATCCTGGGCTCAAAGCCACTTCCCTGCCCGCTCCCCATAATCCTTCACTCCCTTATCTTGCAAAAATCTGTCTATCTCCACCTTAAATGTATTTAATGACCCAGCCTCCACAGCTCTCTGGGGCAGAGAATTCCACACATTTACGATCCTCTGAGAGAAGAAATTCCTCCTCATCTCAGTTCTAAAAGGGCGACCCTTTATTCTAAAACTGTGCCCCCGAGTTCTAGATTTCCCCACAAGGGGAAACATCCTCTCTGCATCTAGCTTGTCGAGCCCCCTCAGTATCATATGTTTCAATAAGATCACCTTTCATTCTTCTAAATTCCAAAGAGTATAGGCCCAGCCTGCTCAACCTTTCTTCATAAGTCAACCCCCTCATCTCAGGAATCAACCGAGAGAATCGTCTCTGAACTGCCTCCAATGCAAGTATATCCTTCCTTAAATAAGGAGACCAAAACTGTACGCAGTACTCAAGGGGTGGTCTCACCATTACCCTGTACAGTTGTAGCAGGACTTCCTTGCTTTTATACTCCAACCCCCTGGAAATAAAGGCCAACATTCCATTTGCCTTTTTGATTACTTGCTGTATCTGCATGCTAACTTTTTGTGTTTCATGCACAAGGACCCCCAGGTCTCTCTGAACTGTAGCATTTTGTAATCGCTCTCCATTTAAATAATCATTTGCTTTTTTATTTTTCCTGCCAAAGTGGATAACCTCGCACGTTCCCACATTATACTCCATCTGCCAAATGTTTGCCCACTCACTTAGCCTGTCCATATCCCTTTGCAGATTCTTTGAGTCCTCTGCACAACTTGCTTTCCCACCCATCTTTGTATCATCCGCAAACTTGGCTACATTACACTCGGCCCCTTCATCCAAGTCATTAATGTAGATTGTAAATTGTTGAGGCCCCAGCAGTGATCCCTGTGGCACCCCACTAGTTACCGTTTGCCAACCGGAAAATGACCCATTTATCCCGACTCTCTGCTTTCTGTTAGTTAGCCAATTCTCTATCCATGCTAGTATATTACCCCCAATTCTGTGAGTTCTTATCTAATACAGTAACCTTTTAGGTGAGTTCAGCAGTATTGAGAGGGGGAGTGAGTTCAGCAGTATTGAGAGGGGAGTGAGTTCAGCAGTATTGAGAGGGGAGTGAGTTCAGCAGTATTGAGAGGGGAGTGAGTTCAGCAGTATTGAGGGGGGAGTGAGTTCAGCAGTATTGAGAGGGGAGTGAGTTCAGCAGTATTGAGGGGGGAGTGAGTTCAGCAGTATTGAGAGGGGAGTGAGTTCAGCAGTATTGAGAGGGGAGTGAGTTCAGCAGTATTGAGAGGGGAGTGAGTTCTGTAGTATTGAGAGGGGAGTGAGTTCAGCAGTATTGAGAGGGGAGTGAGTTCAGCAGTAGTGAGAGGGGAGTGAGTTCAGCAGTATTGAGAGGGGAGTGAGTTCAGCAGTAGTGAGAGGGAAGTGAGTTCAGCAGTAGTGAGAGGGAAGTGAGTTCAGCAGTATTGAGAGGATAGTGAGTTCAGCAGTATTGAGAGGGAAGTGAGTTCAGCAGTATTGAGAGGGTTGTGAGTTCAGCAGTATTGAGAGGGGAGTGAGTTCAGCAGTATTGAGAGGGGAGTGAGTTCAGCAGTATTGAGAGGGGAGTGAGTTCAGCAGTATTGAGAGGGGAGTGAGTTCAGCAGTATTGAGAGGGGAGTGAGTTCAGCAGTATTGAGAGGGGAGTGAGTTCAGCAGTATTGAGGGGGGAGTGAGTTCAGCAGTATTGAGAGGGGAGTGAGTTCAGCAGTATTGCAAGAACGGCAGACTGCAAGAAACAATTGCACTCTGGAGCTGCAGGCGAGAGTCTTTAATTAAACCTACCAGCGGGGATTTCTGGCCTTTGCTTGTACCTTATTGTACCGCCGCGCATCATTTAAAGACCCTCTATCTATGTCTCTTCCCCTCCTCCCATTCAAAGTGGCGTCTCAACATTACTCGAGTCCACAACGCACCTGGGAGATGGTGCAGTTGAAAGTTGGGATCGGGGCTGTGCTGTTAATCCGGTTCCTCCACCTCAGTCACAATCGTTTCCTCAACTACTAAATTAACTCTTCCTTTCTTTTAACCCTTACTCAAACACTCGTCAAGTTCTGGGCTGAGCTGTCAGTGGTGTATCCACAAGGACAGGGAGCAGTTCTTTGAGCACATTTCCCCGTGGGTTATGTAATTATTTAGAATGAATTTGCTGACATATAGTTTCCAAGAGTAAACACATCACTGTAACAGAAGTCTGGTTTAACATACACGGTGCACAGGAAGACTTGCCTTTATGTATTTCTTGAGTTACAAACATTGAAAGATCATAGAATCATCCAATGATATACCACAGAAAGAGGCCATTCGGCCCATCGTGCCTGTGGCGGCTCTTTGAAAGAGCTTTTCAATCAGTCCCACTCCCTACTCCTTCCCAATAGCCTTGCAAATGTTTCCTTTTCAAATATTTATCCAACTCCCTTTTGAAAGTTAAAGATATTTTCAGTGCGTTTATAGCTGCTTCAATCTATTCCTCAACACCCCACCCCCAACCAAAAAAACACCACGGTTCGCTAAATATGCACTAAGTATTTTCTTACAGTAATCGATCGAGTATGAGCTCAAACTGAGAGGTGGATGGAGTGGAGTCGATGCTTTCAGCTATTGGGTAGGATTAGTGAATGGCTATTTCATATAATATTATTTACAGGTATTGCGGTCTCCTGTGGGTTGGCTCTGAATCTATTTACTCGGTATTAAAGCATTTAGACGGCGGGGACCCTTCAGTACTGGGGACGGGGGAGGGGAGGGGGTGGGTCACTCTATGAATTGGCCCCAAATCTCGGCAGGTTTTATATGGTCACTGCGGGGTGTCTGTGTGTCAGAGATCCGGGGCTTCTAAGCCGCATTTCTCGATGGTTCAAAAATTCCGATTTAATTTAAAGAGGGAGATCTGGGCTGGAAAGTAGCGAAAATAACTAGAAATAAATCCCTTACAGCCTCAGATCATGGAAGTGCGGTACACACTGAAATCTGATGGCACACTGAACATTGTTAACGAGGAACTGGACTCCTGCCCCCTCTCCCTCGCTCCCTCCCCCCCACCACACACACACACACACACACACAGACAGACACATACTCTCACACTCACACATACAGACATTCTCACACATACACGCACAGATATATAAACACACCCCCACAGACATACACACACACACTCTTACACTCACACTCTCAAACACATATTCACACACTCTCAGACATATAAACACCTCACAGACCTATACACATTCACACAGACATACACATACTCACACAAACACACACACTCACAGACATACACACACTCAGATATACACACACTCACACACACACACACACACACAGACATACACACACTCATACACACACTCAGACATACACACACTCAGATATACACACACACACACACACACACTCACAGACATACACACACACACACACGTGTAAATTCTCGGGCTGAATAGCCCTGTATAAAACAAGGAGTCCCCATCTCCTTTACAAATGAACATTAGTAAATGTTTTCAGAGAAAGGTTGAAGGGAGCTGAAGGGTCAGAGTGACTGATCTCTTTTCATTCTTCTCAGTTTTTTTCTTTACATACAAATTAAAGTTACAGCAAGTACATCTCACGGCTTCTCTGAGGAGAGGTCAATACAGCTCCGACCCAAGATCCGTGGCCATATAATAGCAGAGATTAGCCCGACGGGAGATAAATTCAAACACACAGATAATAAAACGCACTTTCGGTTGATCTTTTACAACCGCTTCCCCGTGTCCTTCCACTGCAGTGTCCCAGAGTCCCAGATTAGTTCGATCTTTCATTCACATTCTGTTCTCATCTGCTCGGAAATCCTGGCTGTAAACAGTCCCTGCAACGGATCCTAGTACAGTAAGCAGGTCCCGGCAGCTCGCTGACTTTTTCCTAAACTAATCCTTTACACTTCACACTGACACAAAGTTTGCCGAGAGATTAAACGAATTTAACCTCCGTTTGCTATCACTGTACTAAATCACTGTTAGAGACTTAAGGGCAGAGGCTGACCCTCTCTGTACCATTTATTGCTTGGAAGAAGCCAAAACCGCCAGCAATTCCGACCGATTTCTTTTAAAACCATCTGTTGATTATAAAGCTGAAGTATTGTAGCCCATGGTGGGGAGATGAACTCTGTCACCCCCACGTGAAACAAGATGGGCAAACTCGGTCCCAGCAACCACAGCACAATTGTCCCTAATTTGGCCCCAATTCGCAATCTAATTGAGAGAGGCTGCGGGCTGACTGGTGTGGGAAATGGAAAAATATCACCCTGGTCACAAGTGGGACACTTCTACTTGAGAAGAGGCAATTTGATGGGGCAGTGTAGAGGGAGCTTTACTGTGTATCTGACCCGTGCTGTACCTGCCCTGGGAGTGTTTGATGGGACAGTGTAGAGGGAGCTTTACTCTGTGTCTAACCCGTGCTGTACCTGCCCTGGGAGTGTTTGATGGGACAGTGTAGAGGGAGCTTTACTCTGTATCTAACCCCGTGCTGTACCTGCCCTGGGAGTGTTTGATGGGACAGTGTAGAGAGAGCTTTACTCTGTATCTAACCCGTGCTGTACCTGCCCTGGGAGTGTTTGATGGGACAGTGAAAAGGGAGCTTTACTCTGTATCTAACCCGTGCTGTACCTGCCCTGGGAGTGTTTGATGGGACAGTGTAGAGGGAGCTTTACTCTGTATCTAACCCGTGCTGTACCTGCCCTGGGAGTGCTTGATGGGATAGTGTAGAGGGAGCTTTACTCTGTATCTAACCTGTGCTGTACCTACCCTGGGAGTGTTTGATGGGACAGTGAAAAGGGAGCTCTACTCTGTATCGATCCAATGATGTACCTGCCCTGGGAGTGTTTGATGGGACAGGGTAGAGGGAGATTTATTTTGTACCTAACCTATGCTGTACGTGACCCTGGGAGAGTCTGATGGGGCAGTGTAGAGGGGGCTTAATTTTTATCTAACTCGTCCTGTACCTGCCCTGGGAGTGTTGGTAACTGACACTGGGTACCTGAAATAAAACTAGTTCCAGTCCTAGTACTAACACCTTCACCTGATTAACTATGAGTAAAGGTGAGGGAGTTAAGGGCCGGTGCAGAAGGGATGTCTGATGTCCTGTCAATAAAACTAGAACTGTAGGCTGAAGTGGTGAGGGGGGTGGGGGGTGGGGGTGCGGTGGTGGTCGGTGCTCTGCATTTCAGCAGCACCGGCTGTCTTGCTCCCGGAGGTAATCGAACACTTTCTGGGTTTCACGTGCTGTCTGTGTGGAGCTAATTCCTTCTAACTTTATATCCAGGTCGGGCCGAAAGCCTCCACTTTTTATGGTTGTAAAGAGCTGACAGCGCGGGCAGGGTAAAAAAAACAAACCCTCACTGGCATTCTCAGGCTGCCGCTGAAACCTGTGTCTGGCCCGGGTATCCTGCGCCACAGGGCCGATCAATGCTAACCCCTGGCACCACCTTAACTCGGGCACTGGTGCCGAACTCACACCTGCTGTGTAAAGTCACCAATAAAGGAGTTTAATCCCAGGCGAGAAATGCGCCAAGACCCTCAGACATCCTAATATAAGACCTGCCAACTGGGCAGGCAACTCGAATACATTTTGGAGCCACTGGCCGTGTTGTCATTAATATTCTAAGATTAGTTTTATATTTGTGTGGGCGAATCTCGATAGGGAATTATTTTAACAAAACAGCAAATTTAGTAAGGGGCGGGGATTTATTCCGCACATTTGATTCTGTTAGCACAGACCTCCTAATTTCCGCACTGTGACTCCCCCCCCCCCAAAGAATGGCCAGAGATCCCTATTCATTCGAGCAAGTAATGTGTGTGCTGAGATCGAGCCTGTCCCCAATGCAGACTCTCCTTAATTAGTTGAAAACGGGAGCCCCGCACTAAAGCATGGAGAGACTGTAATATGATGAACTCCCTTTGTTAAAGTGTCACCATAAATGTTCCTGATAAGCAAAAGCGAGAAGGATCAAAGGAAATAAGCTTCTCAATTTCCTGACTCGGTCTCGTACTTTTCCTCACCTAGTTTTTTTCCCTTAAACAACAGACCCGACAATCCGTCCTGTTCCTTGCCAACGGGAGTTCGGAGGTCAGCCAAGCACTTGGAAATAATTGCGTATTAATATCCCCCTCAAAAGGCTTATTCTAGGCTTTCCCCCCAGATGACAAATGTCTTTATAAATTCGCATTGAGATGACATCCAATTTTATTTTTTTCTTGGTCACGATCCTACAGCGGAGTCTGAAACCTAATCTGCTCTGGAGTTGTGTCTGAAAGTGTCCCTTTACAAAGCCTACACAATCGGGGATGGGATATCTGCTCCTATTAAATATTTCTCAAAACACAACATAATCAGCTTCCTCCTTCCTCCCCCCATACCCAACAGCAGTGGCTGGCGGGCGTCTGGTTTGCTTTCTAAGGCAGGTTTAGATGTTTTCCTTCTCTCATTGTTTGTTATGACTGAACTGGGCCTGTGTTTTGGGTTGGGCGCATGTTCGTATCTGTGTGTTTGAACTCAGTTTTCTTTGATAAGGCTACAAGACCAGAAGCTGCACAGTTGCAACAGTTTAAAGATTTGCAGGTTCAAAATCTTGTGTGTATATACAACATAAAATTCGATTCTATTCTTCAAAATTGATTTGCAAATCCAACCTGGTTTTTAAGTTTAAATGTGAGACAGTTTCCTATTGTATCCGCGCGGTGCAGCCCGAATTGGGACAACCTGTTGGCGTGTGTTGTATTAAAGTTTACTGTACTGATCTCCCATATTCAACCAGCAACAATACGAAGCGAGATCCCCGCACAGTCTCCAATCCCCAGTGTCCACCTATCGTCCAGCTAGACTCAGTCCCTCAGTCTTGTCCTATGGGTAAGTTGGTACCTGGAATGGAACATCGCTATCTGCAATGCAAAACTCCCACAAAGTCAGGATGGCTCTGATCCTCGATTCACACCATTGTGGGACCAGCCCAACTTGGAGGTGACCTTTGATACAGAGTCACCTCACACACCCGCGCCCCGCATCTGGGATGTTCCCTCGGTCCTGTCACCTTTCATCGAAAACTCGGTGCATCAGACAATCCAGTGTTGTCTGAAACATCGAGTGGAATCGATTTCCCAGGACCGCCGCACTTCCGGCTAAACTTTGGGGTGCAACCGATCCCGTGACTATGGATTTACGAAATAAATAAACGGTTTAAAATTAGAAATCGCCAATAGCGGAAAGAAGCCCGATATTATACAGAAGCTACATTGCCAACTTTGTTTCAGCGAACCTTTAAATAAACACACATCACCTTTAACACCAGGGGATTCTGGGTAAGGCACAGCGATTTTTTTTATTGTTCAACTTAAATTCCGAAGTGTGACTCTCCCAATCTGCGATGGATGGCATTTCACCATCGGATTGAAGTGCTGGGTCACTTTATTATTATTGTTATTATTTCATAAATTTGAGAGAGGATTTAGGGTTTTGCTCCGTCCCAAAGACCTTTCAGCTTTAAGTTCTGGGTCCTATATGTTCTTTAAAATCCTTTCCATGTAAATTGCAATGAAATATAGAAGGGGTAAGAGGGAAAGCCTTGATGGGAAAGGGGAGGTTAATCCTGGTTTAATGCAGTGATGCAGCTATAGGACCGAGCTGTGCTGATTGTGTTATCTCTGCCCAACATTTGTATCTCACTCAATTCCTGCAGCCAAATAGCTGGGAGAAAGTGGAGATGTATGGACTGCTGATGCCTCGGGAAAATATGTTATTAATATCTAAATAACGTTGCCATATTTGAGCTAAATCTCTCTCTCTCACTCTTTCCTGGTCTTGGATGAATTCGTTTGAAGTGCAGTCCTATCGGTTTCTCTCATCCTCTTTCTTCGTTATGCCTCCTCACTTCTGACACATGAATCGGAGATAGTTTAACTCATGCAAAATATTAAAAAAATACTCAATTTCCTAACTCAGTCTGGTAAATTATTCTCTGTCCCTTTCTTTCTCTCCCTCAGCCTTTATTCCTTTCTCTACACTTTTCTATCCTTTTACACTCTCACTTGCAATTATTCTGATTCAAATCATATTATTGGTTTCGAGTTTCTTTGCTCTGATCTCTCTCGCTCTCTGCCTCCCACCATCCAAAAGGTACAATTCTCTCTTTCGTTTCCCTAAGCCACGGCTCTCTCACCTCTGCTGTTTCCATCATTCCACCCTCTTCAAACCTTGCCCATTGCCCCAAATTGTTCCCACATTCTCTTTTTCCAGTTCGTTGAACTTGAATCGCTCTGGTTTACGGTCTTAACTTGTTTTCTCTCTCGACAACTCGTGTGTTTATTTATGTAAACCCCGACTAGTAAAGTATTCCGCGCTGGTATTTACTTTAGCAATTGCTATCTCAGTGCTGTGCCTTATTTGTCTTCGCTTTCTCTGACAAGTGTCATTCGTGTGGCTACTATATCCCTTTCTTTAATTGAATATGCACATTACAATGAGTTGTAGGCCCGGATAGTTTGACATTCCTCTATCTGTTCCCTGGCCTCTATTATTTCAGCTGATTCTCCTCACAAACACAGAAATCCTCTCTACTTTCTGTTTGATTAGATTCACAACTTGCAGGTGACCCTCCGGTCTTCAACTGTCTGTTGTAGCCTTTCTCTCTCTCGTACACAGGTTGCTGGTTAACTCTCTGTAGTCAGGTTACCGGATAGACTCTCCTATCTCAGCAAGCCAAAAAAAACGCCTCCAGGTGTGAAACACCCACCCCTCACCCCTCCCCAAATACTTTAGTGGGTGTCTCCTTCATTTTATTCATATCACTCCTCGTCAGCTCCCTGGACAGAGTATAACCTGCCTCGCACACGCGGTATCACTCTGCTTTGCCAAATGCAACTGGCTTGTCCAAATGTTTACATGATCGCAAAAGTCAACACCTCCCCACTCCACGACACACGGCTGTACACCGAACACAATCACAAATCTCCTCACCAAAAACAATCGCCCAGCCTATGTTTCTAAACTTGATTCTCACTCTGAATCCCCAATCGCCAATCTCTCAAACTACCACACATTAATTACACTATCAGATTGCTCCATTGTTTATTCGTCTAATGCAAATTTCTCCCGCTTAGTATTGCATTGATCTCTATTTTTGGCTATTGTTCGTTACACTGTCCATTTACCCATCGGTTTTTTCCCAACCCTTTACTTATCACCTAATTTAATTCTCCTGTGCTGTCGATCTATTTCCCATTTATAATGATGCACACACCACTTATTGTCGTAACATGTTGCAGATGCTCGCAATCGTCATCTACATTTCTACTTTTATTGCAAATCGATGTCCCGTGTCGCACAGATTGCAATAATATCAGAGAAATTCCATAGTATAAAAATCGTCCACGGCAATTTTTTTCCTCGTCATGCCGCTCGTTTACCGTTTCCTGATTATGTAGAATTTGTCCCCACTCGAGATATTTTTGAAGTCGACAATCCATAAATAAATTGGGAGGGGTGTTGAAGCAGGAATCTTCCCCCAACCCCCCGCACCGCCCCCCCCCCTCCCTCGGTGTTAGCGGCCAGAAGCCCAGTGTCAGTGGATGAACTTTATCTCAAGCACCCATTCACCGTCACAGAATTATTTTGGATTGCAACCATCTCCCTTTTAAATATACAGTTTTGTTTTAACAAGTTCCCTTAACCACACAGTTCGCATTTTCAACATTTATTTCCAGCACTGGGTGATTGCTGTCAGCACGAGGTCGGAGGAGCATGTGACAAAATGTTAAATATGTCCTAAAAATAATATATAAATTTATAAAAATCTCGTACTATAAAAGGGAGCTGAAATCTGGCGAATTTGTGCCCGGAGCTACACAGAGCGAAGCGTTTAAAGATGAAAGTGCGAGAAATAAAAGGGCTCAATTTAATCTGCCTTAAAACCCTTCAACATAACGTTTGTGCTTAAAAGTCCCCACAGTGGCTGATTGGGGCTAAATACACTTCTAACCATGGCTAGGAGCTATTACACTCCTCGGAAACACAGCACCTCATTCACACAGCGCCGTTTTCATTACTTTCTATAATAAGCCTTAACATTATTAAATGTCAGAGAGATGAGAGAAAAAGGAACAGTCCAGCAAAATCTTTGCTTAAAAAAGAGAGAAAGGGCATTAGAACCTCGGCCCTGAGTTACCGCAGTAAAGACACAAATGAAGTTAAGATATGTTTGGGTTTCCTGTCGTTCTGGGAAATATAAATAATCATACAAAACAAATCGCTTAAGGAGACAGGGCCATATGTTGGCACTTTCTACCCAGCTTGTATTGTAGGCAAGTGTTGAAGAGTCAGTATAAAAAAGTTGCCTGTAAAGTTCCTCTTTTAAAAGTTATCTGAAGCACTAGCCCCAGATATTGCGATGGGATGTGTGGTTATTAGAGGGCTGTGAGATTAGATGGGTGTTAGATGGTTTTGTCGGTGTTAACATCCGCGGCTGTTGAACAAAGCGGGTTATTGGGCGCCCGAGCGGTTTGATAGTTTGAAGATTTCTAAAAACAACATTCTGTTTAGGTCTCAAGATGAATATGGGCGAAAATATTCCACCTCACGAATGGTTTAAATTAGAGATCTATCCTCTAAAAAAAATCACAAAGGTCGTCAGCGGTTTAAACATCCGGTCGTCTTACTAGACTGAATTTAGAAAGTAAAACGAAAAGTTTTTTTTTAACACTTCCACTAAAAGTTTATTTATAAATATAAACATGATCGCGTCACCCGGGCGTCTTAAAGAAACAATCAGTCTTTTCGCTGTCACCCCGCGTGGGCTCCGGCTCCTCTTTACAGGCTGATTGTAAAACGGCAGCACGCGGGAGCTCTCTTTCTCAAATGTTTTAACATTTTAAACCATATATTTAAATGTTAAGAGTCAGAGCTTTCGACGAGTGCCACTAGATAGTTACATATCACTCCGCAGAAATTTCACCACCTCCAAAACTCACTTCCCAAAACTTGAGGGTAAGTTTAAGAGAATTAAAAGTTTTTGAAAGTTGGAATTTGTTAAATCGGCGACTGATTTTTTTTTAACTATGAAAGATTTGCAAATTAAACTACATTCACCAGAACCATTAACTAAAATATAAACAAATAGTCAGTAAACATGTTTTCAGTTTATCTTGGCTGGAGAGAGATTTATAAAGCCCAATGCCTTTCATGCAATGAGTGTCTATAATCAATTAAAACCTCAGTATAATCGCTTACAAAATTATACCGTTCAGATTTTTTTCCAGACTTTGTTCTATTGAGATTTTATTTATATATATAGATTGTTTTAAATGGATCGAAGGCCAGCATCGAGGGTTGCGGGGTGCGCAAGCAAACAGCATTAAAAAAAACTCAGGACAAGAACACACGAGAGTGATACATTAAAAACATTCTAAGAACGGATTAAATAAAACTTGGCAAAATAATTGAAGACTTCACTATATCAGGACGGTTTGAAAAAACCCCGAAGAGAAGTGTTTCCTCGTTTCCTTCTTGTGTGACTCCCTCTGCGATATACTAAAGGTTTATTTTTTAAAATTTGATTTAAATGTTTAAACATTTAGCGTTGAATGGTTGGATTCAGAGGCGGACGGGGGCAAACTGCACGGAATCTGCTTCCCAAATGAATATTGACTGTTTCTAAATGTTTTTTTAAAAAAAAAATCGTTTTGTACCTTCAGCCAGTTATTCTTTCCCAATAATATTACAAAACTCTTAACAGCGGGGAGGGTTTGCATTATTCATGTGATTCCCCTTCTCCATTATTTCCTCCCTCGCTCTTTTGTTCTGATATTTTTTTCCCCTCTCGCAGGTTTTTTGAATGAGAATGTCGGACTCTGTCCGCCTCAGAACAGGCTGCTGTCTTTCTCTTTCTCTCTCTCTCTCTCTCTTTTCGCCTCTGTTCGCTTTTGTATTTCAGCTTTTAAAACATTTTCAATGGACTCGATGCTCTTTGTACTCAAGTTCATCTCCAAGTCTGGAAATGAGTCCGTCTTCGAGAAAGCCCTTTGTCAAATGCAGTAGAAATGTTTGAACATCTCGTTTGACAGTTTTTTGTCCTCTTTTTTTTTAAAAAAAGGAAAAAAAAAAGTAAGTGTTTATTTGAATATTCCCGAGTGGCCCCCGAGGAATTAAAAGAACAAGTGGGTTTTTTTTCTTCTTCAAAGTTTGACCACGAATAATCTGGAGTTGGTACACAGGTCAGCGGCTGAGCTTCACCCCGTCAGCACTTAAATGATAAACCGATTGATTCAACTTATGGGCAAGTTTGCATGTAAGGCGCCAGATAATATAAGGGGAAGAAGCGGAGTCAAGGACCATGTGTGAGGGACGCCATTTACTATCTTTAATTTAACCAGCCACATGCATGAAACCAAAGGCAAATATTCGAACTTAATTTCCATAAAAATCATATCACACCATTTATTTCTGATTTCCCCAAGAAACAACAGCATTACTAAATAAATACAAGTTAATAACTTTTCTGATCTATATTTTCGAGCCATATCCTTTCACATTGATCCCCTGAACGCTCCAATATATTACCTAACGAAGTGATGGTGTTTGTGTTTTTTTTAAACCCCCCCCCCCCTCCCCCTTGTCTGCCCCTTGATCATCAGAACAGAGTAAATGTCCCATCTCCTCGCCTTTCATCAGCCGGCCGCACCGATCTCCCCTCCTAATTGTTACTGATTGGCAAAGCGGGCAACTGTCAGCCGCGGTTTCAAGGGACCGTTTAAGAAACCTGGAGAACGATCTGTCCACAACACAAATTAATTTAAGCACCAACAATACTTTCCAGCAGGCTCTGGGGTGAATAATTGATGGCTGCAGCCTGCCAAAGGGGGACGCCAGCAGTTTTCCACTTCCTGCACCGAAGCGTTTTACACTCGGGACCGTCTCATGGGTTGGAAGTTTCCGATTTTGGACAGAATGTTCACCCAAATCGACAGAAACACTTTCGGAGCCCAGCCACAGACTTGTTCATGTAACAAAATAACTCACTATTTCTGTGAGGGAAGGACAGAGCGGGCTGACCTCGCCTGTTCTTTCACTTTACTACATATTCTTTTATGTGTATATAACAAAACATTGTATAGAGAATATGTATATATATATATATATATATTCTATGGAGAATATAAGATAACAAACACGGGGCTGTGTGTGTGTTTCTTTCTAAATTCAGAATCCATTTCTGATTCCATCGTGAAACAAAACCCTGTCAAGCCAAACCCAAGGTAAATGCCGAGAGCCGATACTGAGCACAGGAATGCAGGCGGGGGTCAGGTGCAGGCGATTGGACTTTTATAAAGCGTTCTGAATAACCCCGCTCGCCCTATTAAAAAATGACGATTCAAGATGCAAAATTAATTTTTCATTTTCAAAATAAAAAGTTCTCAATTTTGGTAAAACAAAAAAAATGTGGTGAAATCCAGACCTGAGCAGGGAATCCCGCTCCCCACCCCCCCTCCCAGCTCCCACCCACCCTAGAAATCGGCGGAACGTCAAAACCAACTCAACTAAACCCCAGCGGGAAAAAAACAAGCGTCAATGTTACCTTTCTCCCCGAGGATTCCGTCAATACTATGTTTAGTCTTTCTGCCCCCTTCTTCCTCTTTCTTCTCCATTTCTTCGTCATCATCTCTCTTTCCAAACTTGGCTCTTAACACCCGACTGATGGAACTCACTTTCAAAAGAAAAAATAAATAAAAGAATTATAAAAAAAATAGGAAACTTTGAAAATCGACAGTTTGGATGGTTTTGTTTAAGTGTCGATTCTCTGTATCATAAACCTTAAACAAATCCACCCAACCTAAGCCGATTCTTTACATGTCTCCTGGCCATTTAAGGCAATAATTTAATAATTTCGGATTAAAAAGTTCTCTTAAAAAGTTATGTAATTTGATAACATTTAAAATAAGCCGTGGTCGTTTTTTTCTTAAAATTAGCTGTTGACAAATTCGATCCTTCTCACTAATGACTTTTCCTGATGGTTGTTACTGAGATTTTTTTTTTAACCAGAAAGGTAAATCTGAAAAGTTTGTGCCAGTTAATGGTAAAACTCCGGGTCTCTGAGGGGACGGGAGAGTGTTGGGACTGTCCCATAACTGTTGCTCCCCTTCCCCCCATTCCCAACCCCCCTAAACCTGTCAATTTCGAGTCAATTTCATTGATTGGAATAGCAACCGATTGCCGGCGCTTCGCTCCCAGGGGTGGCGGGGAGATCGGTGAAACCGACCGCTGTGGCCCAACCGGAAGAAAGAAAAATGATCACGAAGAAATGCTGCAAAAAAACACGAAAATGGTCAACAGAAAAAAAAAACCAGAATAATTCCCGCCCTGTCCTCGGTACCGAATTCTAACACAGGGCCCCGCGGGGTGGCGGTTCAATACAACCAACCTGCAAAACAGTGTAGCTGAAAGTGAGCGTTTATATCTACCGGCAGCGAGCTGCAATAGACGGTGATTAAATTGTCAGGGATAGTTTTAGAGATGAATCAAATTGTGTGTTTGTGCTTTTTTTTTTGGCACGGGTGTCAATTTTGATGAAGTTTAAGTGAGAATTGTAGCAAGCCCAACGGGACAGAGAGGTTTTAACAACTGCAGTTTGTGTCGCGGCTAGGTTCTGCTATCCTTTTCTGTCTGTCTCTCTCTCTAATGTGGATGGTGGAGATCAGTAATGGATCCCTCTGTGTCTTTCCCTTTGACAGGTGCTGCATGTGCATGCTCAGGGCGCGGGGGCTGTTGAAGCGAGAAGTTCCCCTCACCTGAAGGTACGGTGCTCCTGTCACATATCCCGTCTTTCAGTAGTTTGTCCCTGATCTCCCAACTAAACATCCCCGGGTTTTCTCTCTTGTATTCCTCGATCTTTTTCTCCACATCAGGCGTTGCTACCTGCTTTAGAGGGGAACAGACACAGACACAGACAGGCACAGACAGACACAGACAGGCACAGACACAAACACAGAAAGACAAAAATAACTTTTAATTTAATTGATGTGAAATCACAAAGTAACTCAAATCAGAACTTTTCAATCCATTGTTTGTGAATCGCTGAAATTACTTTAAACACCCACATTTGTTTGAATTCCAATAATTACATTTATTTGTTGTGAATTGCTCTATGTTTTGTCTAATTGTGGGTAAGGACAGAATGTGAGGCCATTCCCAACTCCGCATTTTCCTTCCTCTTAAATACGACTTTCTTTAGATTATATTTAAAGCATTTTATTGATTGTGATGGTTTCGGTCAGTGATTATGCTGATTTATGTCCTACTGTGAATTCACATTTTAACTAAAACTCAGCGTCGAATTCCAGTTCAGCTGGCCCTGCTCTCACCGCGGTTACTGCCCAGTTTTATTTCCAAATGACTCTTTCTGTGTCTGTGTCGCTGTGAGGAATGGTGATTCTGGCTTTTTTTTTTGCCCGTGTCTCAAACACTAGCTTGGCCGGGACACTCGCTGCTTTAAGTTAATAGTTTGGCTCCCGTGTTACCGATTGGACGGAATATCCGCCGCTTAGGGGGGGGGGGGGGGGGAAACCACAACAAACATTTGAAGGAAAGTTTCTTTCCCGGGAGTTTTGTACTAAGTTTGCTGCGGGAAATAAAATACAATTGGCCAGCAAGCGGGGGGTGCAGGCAATGACTGAGGGAGACGGAGAGAGGGTCTGGGCTGGACAGCGTGCTCGCGTTGGCCGCAGTGGGTTTAGGCCTGTTGGAAGGGTTATTTTTGTGCTGTGATTTAAAATAAAATAAATGCAATTTATTTTTATTATTGTTCATACTTTTTCTACTTGCACCCTTCACCAGAAATCGCCCAACACACGTTTGGCACTGGGGGGCTAGGGGGTGTGAGTGTGTGTGTGTGAGACAATATAAAGTGTAACTTCGGAAGCCCAATTGTACTTGTGTCGATGGAGGAGAATGCTGTGAAGATTGCGATGATTTTTCTCAACGTCTCTCTCTCGAGAATTGCACACTCCCCTCTCCTCCAACTCTATCCTGCCTTTATTTCTTGCTCCTCTGTGTCATCATTCCGACCGGTCAAAGGGTCGCCTCGGCCCCGCCGTTTCCTCCACTCACCCTGGGCTTGCTGCCTCCGATGGCCCCAGGCCGGATAGAGCCAGTCTCCTGATAGCGGCACAAGATTTTGGAAACGCAGCCGTGAGAGACTCGCAACTGCCTGGAGATGACACAGGGTCGGATACCGTGATGAGCCATTTCCACGATTTTGTGTCGAATATGGTTCGGTAAGGGTCTGCCGTTTATAAACACTCCGCCCAGCTGGTTAACTCTCCCCTGACCCAGAGGCGTGGACACTGTTTAGAGAGAGAGAGAGAGAGAGAGCGAGAAAGAGAGAAAAAGAGTAAAACATGTCACCAGTAGCACCAGTACCCAGTGAGCACACGGTATCTGTAACTGGACTGTCAAGAAACAATCTCAGGTTTAAACTGCCCAATAGTGCAGCTGAACCCACATCTTCATCGCCTTTATTTTCACACTGGTACTTTAATTAGGAGATCTTATTTCCCCTGAAGACTCCTGGAATCTCCATCAGCCCCTAAGATTGTGGTAATTGTCGAACAGATGAATGCAGCTTTTCAAACAGGTGTGTGTTACTGGCTTGGCTCCAGACTGAGCTACACGAAGTTAAGGAACTGCCCATCTCCTATGATTGTTTAAGTGTAATATTAATTTAATATTAGCCTGCAATGTAACCTTTATCCTATTAAATATTAGGAAAAAATACTGAATTAAACTTCAGTCGAGGGGGTCACAAACTCCGATGGAAATGGACACAGTTTCAGTCAAACAGCCTAGAAATTTAATCAGGCTAATGTAATTAAACCTCTAACTTTTTAAACAGGACTGAGGATATCCGGCCATGCAAGGTTTACAAACCTTTCTATAGAATTGAAAATAATTCTAATTTAATACATTCGCTCATTACAAATCGGGACGACCTCTCTTCATAGAAATGTATTATTTTCCAGTTATAGGTTGAACTCCGCTAACGAAATCGGCTTTAATAAATTCGTTTTCCAAGAAAGGTTTGCTTGCTAAATGAAGTGTGTTAGTTGTATTTAATGGATAAAAGGCGAGACGGAATAAAAATACACAGAAGCCGATCGGGAGCGAGCATCGCCGCTCCACCAAGCAGATTGGAGCTCTTTATTTCTTAATCTGAATCAGGCATTGCTAATTTAAAGTAATGATGACCAACACATGCGGTTAGCTGGGACACGACTCATTCCTCCCAAACATCTCCAAGTGGCCCATTTCAGCACTCAATAGACACTGGAAACTGTAGCACTTTCCTCCCTCATTATTCCCAGTCATGTTGTGCAAATATTGGTGTAATCCCCCTTATCCCTCTCCTGACTATTTCTTCACTTCAATGTGCTGAATGATGCACTTCACTAAATCCACCGGGCTTGTGTGTTTTACGGCATGCGTGGCTTGTGGGGTTTGGCGAATTTCTCCTTAATCACGAAATGTACGAGTCGAGAGCAGCAAGGAAACAAATCCCCATCTCAAACCCTACAGCAACATCACACTGTGCAAAGGCTGCACGTGCTCGGAAACCTTATAACAAAAATAAAATTAGCAATAAATGCCCAGTACCACTTAATTCAAGATACATTAACGCCTTATGTTAAAACAGGTGCATCAGAACAGAGCAGACTCCAGGGAAAATAAACCAACTTTTCCCCAACACGGTTAAGGAAATGTTATATTTATGTAACCTCTACTTGTAATTTAAAATACGAATCTATGTTTATTTTTCCTCCATCTCGATTTGTTTGTACTTTTATATGTTAATTTATTTCATTAAATTGAGACACACGGTGATCAGGCCAGACATACCTTCTAAAGGGAATCCAGTCCTGCTGTAGTTCTGGCCTGGACTCGGACGCATCATCCGCGGTACTGTCCCGGTTAGAGACGTCATTCTCGAATCGGTATCGAGACGAATGGTATCAGGGGGGGCAAAAGGAGAGATTTGCAAAAAAAAAATAATGAGCGAATCACAAAGTCCTGCAGACAGGGTGAATGGAGTAGCTCTCGCCCCTGGTGATCTGATGCTTGTCACTCTGTATCCGCCGCAGCTGCTTTCGCCGGCCAGGCTCTGAGGTCTTCCTGAAAAAAAGTTTCTTAGGAAAGTGGGATGAGGAGTTTAGAAGACTGAAGGGAGAGTTGGGGAGGCAGAAGTAAAGGGAATCCTTCACTGGTCTGATGTAGCAATCCCCTCCCCAATAGACTTTCCTTGTTTGCTGGTAATTCCCCCCCCCCACCCCCAACCCCTGATTCTTTTAATGCTCTTTTGTGGAGAGTTTCTACACTGATAAAAGTCTGCAGGAAGCTGGGAGATGTTGAGGCGCCCAAGTTCGGCGCAGTGTGGAGGAGGAGAGGAGTTTAAACTGTGATAGGCTCGGGCTGATTCTTTTATTCATGAGGAGGGTGCGAATATACTGACAAGTAAACGCGCCAATGACGGTGGGAGACTCCGGGCCCGATCACACTCTGTATATTCACTCTTTCGCTGCCTCGTTTTGAACCAAACAGATGTTTTATTAAAACAAAATTAAAAAAATACTAATAAAGCGGCCAGCAGTAAAAATAATCAGTGCTAAAAGCTATTTTAATACATAGAAAGACCTCTCCCTGCCTTCTCGTCAATGGGAACCATAGGCAGAACCGGCATCATTAACTAAACTTCAGTCTGAAAGATGGGATATTTCAGACTCACTCCAATACACTTTATTTAACAACCTCTCGCACCCAACTGGACAAAACACCGAGTCAAAAAGCAAAACGCCTTGTCTCCACAGCCGCGGTCTGACTTGCTGTCTCGGAGCACCGATGCCTGATCTTGTGGACAAACACTGGTATTAGTGGCAGATTGTGATCCCTATTTAAGCAATGTAATTTAACATTAACTCGCTTTAATGCTGTAGATTCGGCGACTGAAATTGAGCAAGTGTCAGTATCCCTCAGGTTCCGAGGGGGTTATGTTATCCAGGACCATTACACCCTGGAACTATATTGAAAGATGTAATGTAAAAGTGTATGTGTTGATGGTAACAATAAGGTAATGTGTTTTATGCCAAGATCTGTTAGACTCGCCTCTCCTTCTATCTCCCTCACACATGTCTCCCCGGAGCTGTC